>JAABOM020057527.1:0-15027 GCA_011800125.2 Solanum clarkiae | reverse complement strand
ACTCTTATCAGATACTTTTCCTTATCTAGAGGCTTTGTAGACTATGTAAATTAAAGTGTGGTCATGTCTCGTACTTTGAAGACCGTGGCCCCAACGGCCCAGCCATACGCATTTCCTTTTGGCTTGTTATTAGTGTTTACTTTCTTAAAGGCATGTTGAATGTAAAAATCCCATATAATATGTATAGAAAACGCATAGATACAAGTTGGTTCTCTCGAACCTTATCGACAATGGGTGCCATTCCGCCCTAATGGGACTTTGGGCGTGACATGATGATAGCCAGACCTCAAATCAATCTTGGAAAATACCGAGGCACACTGCGACTGGTCAAAAATATCATCAATCAAGGCAATGGATATTTGTTCTTGATGGTCACTTTGTTAAGATGATGATACTTAATACATATACATATGGTGTCATCTTTCTTCTTCACAAATAATACAAAAGCACACCAAGGAGATACACTCGAACAAATAAAGCTTTTCTTTAACTAGTCTTCCAGTTGTTCCTTTAACTACTTTAATTCAACTAGAGCCATCTGATAAGGAGAAATAGATATGGGCTTAGTGCTCGGCACTAAAACCATAGCAAAGTTTGTATCACATTTCAGAGATGAACACCAAGCAAATCAGTCGGGAATACATTCACAACCTCTCTCGCAACCCTGGTAGTCTCCAATGATGATGGATTATGAGACCAGGCCCAAACATGAGCCAAATATACCAAGCATCCCTTATCCATCAACCGTTAAGCACAAATATAAGAAATGACACCCTTAAGATAGGAGCTAGGTGCTCTAGTCTATATTAACTGAGGCAAGTCGAGGTAAGATAAGGTCATGGTCTTCGCATGACATTCAAGAATAGACTAATGAGACGTTAATTAATTGATACCTAATATCATATCAAAGTCTACTATATCTAACATTATCAAATCAACAATAGTATTTATCCCCATAAAAGTGATAATACAACCCCAATACACTTGATTCACCGCTAATGATTCACCTATCGAGGTGGAAACACAAATAGAATGAGTAAGCAGCTCACATATAATATCAATATTAGAAGCAAAATAGGCCAACATATAGGAAGAAATAGAGCCTGAATCAAATAAAACAGAAGCTGAATGGTAGCACATTGGAACCATAGCAGTGATGACCGCATTAGAGGCCTCTGTCTTATCTCTATTTGGGACATCTTAACAAACTCAATGACCACCACTAGCCTATGGGACTCCACGAGCTCCACCTTTACTTATACTACGACCTCTTCTCTATGACCTCTCATGCCCTGAGAGGTGTTTCTACTGATGCCTAAGTTCGTAATGTCTAAGTAGGAAACACCCAATGTGGACAAAGGATGGTGAAGTGCCCAACCACATCACAAGCATAACAAGCCTTAGGGTCTCTCCCCTGAGATGACTGTGCTGAGGAACTCCCGCATCTGGCTAAACCAAGAGAGCTATCATGACCTTTTTGAGTAGGCTTAGACCTATCACCACTATCAGATGCTAGAACTGCTACCATAACTGTCTAGCCATGATAGCCTTATGTGAAGTAAGGGTCAACAAAACTGACCATACTGACAGAATCTCTTCCTACCACCCTGTTTATCATGTCTGATGTGCTCTATCATGCGAGTGTGATCCACAACACTCTTGAAAAGTTCCTTTAGCTAGAACCAAGGAAGTTGTATCCTACTGAAGATACCCTTCTAATCCCTTGGCATAGCGCCAAATCCACGCAAACTCGATAGGGATGATTGACAAGGCATACCTAGACAAAGTGTGAAATCTAGCCTCATAGTCAGAAATGAACATAGAAACATGTTGTAGCCTATCGAAATCATCCTAGTTATTATCCTATAGGCTTTGTGACACGAACCTCTCAGAAATACCCCTATGAACTTCTCCCATGTCATAGCTAGAGATCCAATAGGTTGATAAGCTACAACTTACCCTACCACTCCTTAGCAAGGCCAGTAAACTGGTATGATGTATAACCTACCCCATGCGACTCAAGAATAACCAGGTTACATAATGGACCTAGCCTTCTAATTGAAAATCATAGGCTCTATCAGCAGGGGTGCCATCGAATCATGGGGGAACCAACCGTTAAAACCTCTCTAAGCTCTTCTGCTCCATTGTGAACATGGCTAGGCTATCAAAAGATGGTGGCAGTATAAATAGGAGTGGTTCAAAAGATGGAGCAACAGCCAAACTCTGAAACTAAGAATCCGAACTCGACCTGGATGTCTGGCGCAGAACTATAGCGATCATAGGAGAATCTGTTGAAACTGAATAAGGACTCACATGAATTATGGCTGGCTCAAATGGAGCTATGGAAGGTCCAACTAGTGCTGTATAAACTAGTACATCAATATTAGCTGTGGCGAGAGGTTCTCCCTCTAACCTAGCCAATATCCTCAAAAGTAACTCCTTAACTGAAGGTGAAGCATCTGAGGTAGAGGGCAGTGTGATAGTATCTGCAAGCCTCTACCAGCTCATAAGTAGGATCTAGAGAAGCCGATCTAGTTTTCCCTAGGGGAGAAGCTTCACCTCTAACAATGCCTCAGCCTCTGGCCTTATTCTACAATCTATCACAACCTTGATTGAGAGCCATATCAGCTGCCTCAGGACCTCCCACTAATCGAAGAGATCTGGTAATCGAACTCTGCAAAAAGAGTAGATTAGAAATTTTCAAACTGGGTAACACAAAGAAATACATGAATAGAACTAAGATATTGAAGTTTTTCCTATCAGATGACCCATAGCCTTCTGAAGATGGGTGTGGACGTCTACACATTGATCTTGAGACTCCACTAGATATCATGCTTTTGACCCATAACCCCAACAAACCTAGAGCTCTGACACCAAACCTGTCACAACCCAAATTCATATCGCAACTAAAAAAGGAAAAATAAGTGGAAACAACTCACATAACACAAACTATCTCCCATAACCTGGAGGCATAAGTACAAAAGCATCTAAGGTAGTATGATAGGATGGATACAACTGTCTCAAATAAAATAAAAAGTTCTCTCGTAATATCTAATACAAGTTTGAGATGGAGAGGATAAAAAAGAACATCTCAAGGACTTATGGTGACTCAAAGTTTGCGCTACACCGCTAAGATCTGTGGTAGATAGAGGAGAGCTCTTATAAAATGATATCAAGTACCCTAGTGGGGTCCCTGTGCTCCATTTGAAGGGAGGAAACCAAGAAGGGTGAGTACCCCAAAATATATCCAGTAGATTCAACTGACTAGGTAAGAGAAATCAATCAAGTATACAATAACGAAGATTACTAACACCTGCATCCAAAAATTGTTAGTGTATAATAACTATACTTAATTATAAGATACAATCTCCATAGTCACCAATGGCATATTACAATGAAATATATGATCACAATGCATAGAACTCATCAAGCCACAAACAAAGGGTGTCATAACCTCTCTACCTACCCATGGTCAAGAAATATCACAATGTTTCAATCTTGCCAACTGCCCATGATCAAGGAATATCATGAGGTATCATCCTTGCCACCTGCTCGTGGTGAAGGAATTACAAAGTATAGGTCTTACCCTTGCCTCCTACGTGGGTCAGGGGTTTGCACAAATGTGAAGAATATTAGCCTTGCCTCCGACTCAAGTCAATGGATAGCACAAAGCAATCATAGCATAGATGAAAATCAATAACACAACCCAAATATGAATATGGACAAGTAAAATAGCTTTAGAACAAGAATATTGATACATATATCTCATATGGCTACATAATCATAAAGAATGATGTCGAATGTCACAATCAGGCCTAATGATGTCACCCAAACTACACCTCCTTTATGAAGGTATAAGCAATCATTGTCAAAATATATAACTTAATCAAGTTTAGGGTCAAACTCACAGAGAATATGGTCTAGAGACCTAGAATAATTATGAACAAGTCGAATGAATTAACTTATTTATCTCCCGAAGAGGGGAGTTTTGTAATAGTAGGAAATAAACCTAAACTAGAAGCAAGTGAAGTGAAATTAGTAAGAGAAGTAACTAGGATATTGTGTTCCCCATTAATTCCTTAGTTCACCAGATAATCGTAATATTTTCTAGTGCCTAGCATACAGAACTGTAAGTTAAGTTTACCAAACCCTTTGATCCAGGCAAGAGATAAATTTAACTACATGATTTGATCCATCCCCACAGTTTAACATTACTAACCCTTAGCTTTTGTTCCAGTACAATCTCCCCCGATCCAATTTGGTTGATTACCTAAGAGGAATCACATTGGGTCCTGTTAATTAATCTATTTTCCTATTCATTACTACTTTGATCCAGTTAGTAAAAACTAGTCGAGTTCTAACGTTGGCTACTATTAGAAAGCATTCATAACAAAGAGAGTCAATTAATATATGCATGCACATGTTCCAAGAATTATGAATTATCTAATTTTAGCTTGTTAGTCTTCATGGTTCCCACAACCCTAGTTATGGATTTAGCTATGCATAATCATTGTAGATGAAAGATTCATGTTATGGAATACCATAAATGAACACATACAATGATGATATTAAGAACAAGAAATCAATAGTTCCCCAGAAGAAATCACAATGTAGTGTTTTCAATGTAAAAATAACAAAATATGAAGTCACAAAAGTGTTTCTCTGTTCTCTCATGTGTCTCTCGATCTAAAACACCTTGAGAAAACCCTGTGTATAATAATTCAAATAAAAATAAAAAATAAAGCAGGAAAACTATATTCGACAACTTCTACGGGCTAGGTTACAGGTCTTATAAAGATCCAGGCCCGTTCCTAGGCTTCTTACTCTACGCTTTCCAATAACTGACTTTCAATCCATGAGACCTTTTTATGGGTCATCTTCATACTTACGACCCGTAGAGGGTTTTTTCTGATAGCTCTTCAAGAACTCCTCAAACACTGATCCTCAAAGCATAAAACCAATCCACAACTGGTGAAAACTTCTATGGATCGTCTAATAGTTTGTGGATGCAACTTCTGAAACTAAGCCCTTCACTGGATCTCACTCACGAAACCTCTCTACGACTAGTAGAATAATCCAAGACTTGTAGAGTAGCTCATAATTCTTCAAAAATTGATATTTTGTAGAACTTTTTTGCAAAATCATGCCAAATCCTATAATCTTCAAAAACAAACTTAAAAACAAATCAAACCTACTAACATCACTTTGAGAACACATAAAATTCCAAGTTTTTAAGCATAGAAAGTTTTGTATTTTGCAAGCACATCAACACCCTCAAATTTAATTTGTTGTTTGTCCTCAAGCGTCGAACTCAATCTACATAAGTATAGCAACACACAAACTTCAATCTAATGATATACAATATCTCTAAATCAAGAACTATTATCCATACCACTCATCAATACATACCATATAATCATCAAACCAACCAATGTAGATCAATATGTGTGATAGTGCAACTATGACAAGCAAGTTAACTACATATAAGCAACAGTCATTGAAATAACCTAGAATCAACAGTGTACGTCAAGTGCCCCAATAAAAAGAAATCTCATATCCCACTCATGACAGTACTCCTAGATTTAATGCTTGGGACTAACAAAATCAGTCACACTCACAACAGAAATTCAAAAACTATGTTCAATACCATATGCTTACCCCTATACCCATAACTATGACCTTCGACTACTTGGACTAGGATCACTATAGGACATTATTGGCTTGTAATATAGGCCTAGAGCGTTTTGGCATGATGTTTTAGGAACATAGTGACTAATGGCCCTCCTTGACACTGTGTTATTCTACACTTTTTCCCTACCTACATTGTTATTTTCAACTCATTCTTCCCTTCTCCTATTTAAAAACATTTCTGGGTGCCTTATTCACACATTTAAGCTCATAGCCTTTTATTTTCAAATTATTTTCCTTTTTAGTTCATTATTTAGGAATCTATTCATTTTTCTTGCACTTATAGCACATTTTCCCTATATTTTCACATATCACTAGCTTCCACCCTATTTAGTATGATTTCCCTTATACCAGCCACCCTCAACTTAGGCTTTTGGCCTGAGTTGAGGTGCATAATATCCAACGTATGAAGCAAGCCCACTTTTGGTAGCCACCCTCAACTTAGATTTTTTGCCTCAGTCAAGGTACATAATATTCAAGGAAGGACCAGGGCTAAATTCAAGATTTCACATTCAACAAGGCTTGGTTACTTAGCTGTTTACAAAGAAAAAGGTACATGTAAAGCTCAAACATTATGTTCAAGGGATACATCAAGCATTTTGTTGGTTATTAAGGTTAAGTAGACTAATAAGAACAATGGCCTAATATTATTTCCTAACCAACTAACCTAAAGTCTTAATCAAAGTAATAGGAAGTTCTGAATTAAAACACAATATAAGAACTAGGAAAGAAGCTCACACTCACTTGGCACCGATTACACTATCAACAGACTCCCAGATCATGCTTTTCGTCAAAATTAAACCTCACTTATTAAAGGAAGCACTGTTAATCATTTATTTCACATGGTTTGTATCAAAACTACCTAACACAAAAATCGGATGGTGTCACACCCCAAGTCACGTTAGGGCGGACTGGCACCTGTTGCCAATAAGACCCAGGAGAACCAACATATATCTATGCACTTTCTATATGTATTAGAGGGTTTTGTACATTTGACATGCCTTTAAGAAATTAAACAGTGATAACAAGCCAAAAGGAAATACATATGGCTAGGCCGTTGGGGCCACGGTGTTTAAAATAAGAGATAGGACCACACTTTAATTTATATAGTCTACAAAGCCTCTAGATAAGGAAAAGTGACTGATAAGAGTCGGGACAGGCCCCGCCTCAGCCAACTGTACAATACAAACATATAAGCTCTAGACATGCAAAGCTCCGAAGCAACCTGGAGCTTGGTAACAACAACTGGATATCCTGTACTCCTACGAGGGAGATCTCCTAGCACCTGTACCTGCAGCATGAAATGTAGGTCTCCAGTAAGGGATGTTAGTACGGGATAATGTACTAAATATGTAAGGCATGACATACTGTACATGAAGTAACAACTCAAATAAAACTATGCATTGGTGTAAAATTAGAGACCACCTTTAGTTATACTTTGGAATCATGTACTTTATGTTATTTATATTACTTTGTCTTTACCATATAATTTATGCATAGTTGTAATACAAATGACCAACTAATCAGTGGTAAAATCGTATTGGGATCATCCCTGGCTAGGTTCTTTCTTAACCCCTCGGGCTACCACCGGTGATAGGATCGTCCCTGGCGAGGTGATTCTTCCACCCTTAGGCAACAAACTATCAATAAACAATGTATTGAGATTGTCCCTGGCTAGGTTCTTCCTTAACCCCTCGAGGTACCACCTATGATAGGATCGTCCCTGGCTAGGTGATTCTTCCCCACTCGGACTACCACCTATCAATAAACAATATATTTTATCTTTCAATTACCTTTGAGATGATTCTTTTGGTGGTCAGAATATTGGAGTTGTAGGATTGTAGATATAACATGTGACATATAGATAATCATATAGGACAGAAAAGAGTACGTTACATAAATAA
Organism: Solanum clarkiae; assembly: GCA_011800125.2. Classification (NCBI taxonomy): domain Eukaryota; kingdom Viridiplantae; phylum Streptophyta; class Magnoliopsida; order Solanales; family Solanaceae; genus Solanum; species Solanum clarkiae. Next base: position 7,435 of record JAABOM020057527.1, on the reverse strand, counting down.
TGAAATGCGTATGAGATGAAATAACTCGTGGACTTTATTTGACAAAAAGAACATATGTAACTTGGTATACATGTGTGTATGCATATTTGAAGGTGACTATGTATGGGAGTATATGAACATGTTCAAGAGTATAGACACGGTTAATAGTTGTGTCGGAGTTGGTAAGTGCCTTTATGTGCCAAGGAGGGATTTATGTTTCATGTCAAACAACGCGAAATCAAGTAGCCTTATATACCTCATGGTATGACCTTGTTACTATCTTGAGATAACCTTCCCTTCCTCCAAACACTTATCTACAACAAAATAGGTGATAAAACTAGCATTAGTAGCGAATAGGTATACCTTGAAAGCCCAATTACATAAAAAACAATACACGGGTAGCAAGCGGGTATTTATAAACCCGAGCATATTCCTTCAACCTTTTCGACCCTAATCATATTTTTCTAATACATATTTTCATGTACACACCATGTACATCCTATTTTAGTGCCAGACCAACCTTACAACAGCCCACAAATCACAACACATCATATACAACCTAAAAATGGACAACATAACATTACCTTCCTTCGCTACATTTCGACGTCAACAATTCCAAATCTATTCCAGCTCTAACCAAACTGTTCCAATAACATTTACACATGCAAATAGATCTAAAAAGTCTTATAACAATACTCAATAAGTCATTAAGGACGTAAGCCAATAACCTTCCATCCGACAGTCCACAAGTTCTAATCAACATTACACTTAAGATAGCACAATAAAATGCGTTTGTTAAATGAACCTAAAATCAAGGCAGCAACCTTAGGGTAATATTTATACCTCTACCATATTAATAACATCAATTTCTCTTCATAAAATAGCTCACAAACAAACCATACAGAAGTCACTAAAACAAAAGGCAAGTGTGCAGCAACTTTCTAAATACATGCTATCCCAAATTTCCAGCACCAACATACTAGCATATACTTGTTGTTTTTCATAAGAAAATCATACTAAACACATGTGCAAACTTACTTACCACTACCTACAAGGTGTAGGACTTCTTTAAGGACCCTAAAAGTCCCCTTGTAGCTGCTTGCTAGGTCAAGCAAGAAAAACACCAAAGTTTTGAGAAAGCTGAATTTTTTTCCAAATCCAACAGTGAATAAATGTTGCTGCTTATAACCCCTTTTTATAAGACTAATTTGGCTGCCTTCCTTTTTAAATTTTGACCACTTAATACCACACATTATCAAGCTGGTCATTCAGCAGCTTGGCCATTACAGTTGGGCCTAAATGGGTCTCCAAGTTGATGGGCTTGGGCTACCTATTTTCCAACTTTCCCTTTACTTAGTTTGGGCCCAAATGGTTAAGTGTGTTGTGATGTCTTTGGTCCCTTTTTAATATATTTCTTGGAATGAAAATATAGTCCATGTGTGATGCTAAAACATGGGCTAAAGTCACACCCTTAACATGGACTTTATTCATAATAGGACTTGGATAAATTTGACGTCAAGCCTCGTCTTCGTTTAGTTAGCAAATTTAAGCTAAGCAAGTAGGTGACTCACCTGCTAGCTTCTTAAGTCCTACAAGCACCTCAATTCTCTTACTTCTTTTAAGGTCATGATCTCCTCAATTTGACATAGACATGTATACACTCGACCCTCTTAAGCGTTAGACGCACATATCCCCCAATAACATGAAATTCGAGCACTTTTAAAAATGGGCACTAATTTGACCAAACCATATCATGTTTCATTTGCATTGTACTAGTATTGTGAGGTGTGGGGTGTTACAGATGGGTATCATTTATCCACAAAACTAACATATGCTATAGATTTTTGTATAATATGCTACTAATACTACTTACACATCCCAAATGTGTCGATTCAACAAAAGAACTCAATCAAGAAAACCCATCGGACTCAAATCTAGAATAGTTATAGGCCATGATTACTCATACTTCACCAAGGCCTATAACTACCCACACCCCCTCAAACTAAGTTTATATTGTCTTCGGCGCAACAAAGATATAACTAAATCAAAGCATAGGGGTCAAAAAGAACATACTTGGGTACCTAAGCACTAATCTTTGACTGAGCCTAACCACCCTCAACCTATAAGATTGTCTCCTCAATAGCAACAACTTGTCCTATGGGTCAAGAAGCCACATCCTCTCTAGCTTGCGTGCTGCCAGGCCTCCTCATTTGCCATGGAGCAAAGTCTTGTGACCTCGAACTACTCTATTTCTGTCAACTCCGCCTCTCACCTCACAACATCTAGATCATAACTCTCTAGGAAAGGCCATGTCCTGAGGGAATGGAGTGGTGTATCCTCGGGATGAACAAATCAACAACCGCCTCAATGGAGTCAGACGAAGAAAGAACAAGTGGTGCTAATGTTGCTGCCCTTATCTCGAAATGGAGATACTAGATCTCCCACTCGAATAGGTTTCAAGTCAGCAGGCTAGGCTGAACTAAGGCTCTCCTCTACTCGCCTCTCAAATGCATCATTGTATATATCAATATGGCTATGTACTAGTGTAAACCTCTTCATAAGTTAAATCATAAAGTGTGACTCGATTCGAGCCTTAGCCTTTGAAATGACCTGGCGAACCCAAGGCCTAATATTCTATAGCAACTAACTTAATAAGAACTCAATGCATGCTTGTCTCTTCCCAGAGCCTAAATAAATGTCGCTGATATGTATACCATCCTAGCAAGTGAAGGTTATATGGGCATAGCCTCTGGTGATGGAGTAGAAGTAGTAGAGGGCCCCCTCTCTCTCTTAGCATCTCAGATCCCCTAAGTAGTGGGAGCAGCAGTGATGGAAGATGATAAAGGCTTAGATGGTGGTGCTGCAACAAACATCTCTGGCATATGGACTAAGGGATGTGTTGCTCGTCGGAGGGAAACTAGACTCTCATCATCCTTTATTAGGATGGCGTCCAGAATCCTCTAAACCTCTATCATAGTGTCCAAATGGTGAAGAATCTCCACTCCCACCTCCATCGTCAAACTGAGTACGGCGGACCACTATGGCCAGAGTCTTGAGGGAACTATTTGTCTTGAAGCCTCCCATGTGTATGGTCACTCGACGCCCATATCAATATGGATGCTGAGTTTCTTTAGAGACCCACTAGCATCAGTAGCAGCCAAGATGTCTAAGGACTCATCTCGCAATCGACGCTACATGGCTAGAATCTCACTTTTTCTAGGTTTGAGAGCCATCTTACCTGAAATCAACATAATAAACACAACAATTAGCTCGTAAGTATAAGAAAGAAAAGGAGATAGTTACAAGAAAAAGTGGTAGAAGAACCTAAGAAGTCTCGTCTACTAGCTATAGGGAAAACTACGGGTCGTAGAAGGCCTTCGTAGGTGGAAGGGTGTAGTAATATAGGTTTACTAGAAATGCACCTATGAGACCAAGTGCAGCTCGTAGAGCAAACTACTAGCCGTAGACTGAGTCATAGGTGCAGTTCCAGAATTAACATCTGCAGGCATAGAACCTACAAAACTAGGTTATGATTCATAGTCTAAAATATGGACCATAAGGTTTTTTGTTTGATGGAATCCCCAAAACTCCCAAGTTGCTAGACTTACTCACAAGGGGCAACTATGGTCCGTGGATTAATTCACGAGTCATAGAAGACCCTCATGCTATAAAAATACAGTAGCTTGGATTTTCTTAGACTATTAAATGGGTTCCATTACCTAATATACGAGCATCATCAAGGCATGTCAATTATCATCAACATCAAAGCAACACCTTCACGCAACGAATACATTGCCACCAAGGCAACCAACAGCCCAAATGTGCAAATTATAAAACTGCTCCGTCAAACATCAATTAGCATATTAAAATGACATTCCGACTACTGTTGGACAACTAATGCTCATGCTATCATTCAAAGCACGTGCAATCACATGCCATTTTTCAAACAGATAGTTCAATTTTCTTTTAACTTAAAGTGACTATGTGATTTAAAACAAGGGCATAAAAATAATTAGTTCGACTTATGGAATATTCATGGTTAAATTTCAGTGGCTATTACACAATTAGTTTCAAGCATGACTTACGTCTCATGGATGGGCAACACCTATTAGTAGCAGCTAAAACTCGAAATACCATACCCAACAATAATTCAATCTATTAATACAACTTCTAGTAACTTATATAAATTAAAGTGAAGAACATATCGAAAGTTTATTAAAAAGCCAAGAATTCACAAGACATAACTTAGAGCAATGGAGCCTTAAGGGATTAGAGACTAGCTGAAAATTGGCTGGGAAATATGGAAGTAGTCGAACGGTGGTCGGAGACATTGGAAATGAGGAAGGGGTAAATGATTTTATCCCACTTTTAAAGCATTGACTTGATCAGGTAAAAATTAGGTGCAAATCCCACGAAACCCTGACTATAGGATGTAAGAGATTCTTTAGCCCATAGGTCATGGTTCCATAGTAGACTTGAACCCTCGTTTGGGAAATTGGCATCACGGATCCATGTATGAGTCGTATAAAGACATGCGGCTTGTACATTGGGTCGTAGAAGCCCCCAACACTTAGCATGTTTTGGGAATCTTACTTAGGTTGTACGAGCTCTATTAAGGACTGATAGTTTTATTTGAGCACTATAAAATTGGCTCATGGACTGGAGTGCACAAAACTTTGCTTACTGGAAATGTTCTATGAGTCAGTGTACGAGTCGTGGTGTGGACCATATCTCGTAGAACTGGTCGTAGAACCACTCTTTTGTCTTTTCAGCACTGATTTGCTAACTTAGCCTTATTCCTACATATCCTTCATAGAACAAATTGTTACCATGTATGCCACCAGTCCGAAAGTCCAAAATACAACCAAAACAATAAAATTACACTACTTACAAGTCCAAAAAGCTAAAAATAAAATAGAACCACAAATGGTACATAAGATATCTTGGGTTGCCTCCCAAATAGCTCATGATTTATTATCATGGCATGACTTGGATAACTTGGTTACTTAGACTTTACTAATTGCCAAAACTTTGATGTTCAAATCATCGAGCCTCTTCATAGACTGAAAGATATTGAAGATGTCTCTTTCATCATTCAACCAAAACTTGAGTTGGCCTGATTCCATTTCCACCAATGGTCACCCAGTGGATAAGAAAGGCCTTTCCAAGATGATTGGGACTTGTAAGTCAACTTTGGAATACAAGATCATAAAGTTTGCAGGGAATATGAATTTTTTCACTTTGACGAGAATGTCAAACGATATTCCCACAGGCTTCTTCACCATTTTGTCAGAAATCAAGAACCAAATATTTGTTGGACTAGGCGCTCCCAATCCTAACTTCTTAAATATTGCAAGAGGCATTAAATTGATGTTGGAGCCTAAATTTCATAAAGCCTTTATAAATTTAACATCTCCAGTGGTGCTGGGTATGGGGACTGCTTTGGGATCTTCTTTCTTCTTCACTAAGGACCTTGTTGCTATTACACTGCAATGATGAAGCTCTTGAGAGAGTTCTTAGCCAAAGTCCTTTTTTTTCACCAATTCCTTCATGAATTTTGCATGCCCAGGCATCTTCTCCAATGCCTCAGTAAGATGGATGTTCATGAAGAATGGCTTCAGCATAGGGATGAAGTGCTGGAATTTACCTTCCTTCTCCTTATTATGAGTCTCTAAGGTTAAGAACGAGGAGATCTAGGAATGAGTTTCAACTTTTGTGGTAACACTACTACATCACTCACCCCATAATTGATGTTAGCATCTCCAGTCTATGCATTCTTGCTCTCAACTATTTACTCGCAAATCCCATCATCATCAATTGGCATCAGTGGGTTGATGGTCTACTTTTTACCATATGTCATTACTGACATATAGTGCCCCTCATTCTTTGGATTCTGCAATGTATTATTGGGCAATGTACCTTTTTTACGCTGATTCAACTAAGTCGATATTCAACCAAATTATTGCTCTAACTACTTAATAGCAATAAAATGAGACTCGATTTTCTAATTGATGTTAGAGATGTTAGATTTCATCCCCTTCAAGGTTCATCTTATACATCAACCTTCTTCAACAGTCAATCAAACATCTCCTCAATTTGAGAGAACCAGCCCATAGTCATGATTGTGTGGTGACATATATGGACCATTTTTGTAACCATCTTTGTTTCCTAATCAACATCTCTGTTTTGGTCCAGTAGCCTCCTCGATTGTTGTCTCTTGAAGTGTCATCCCTATTAAATTTCTGACCTTGGTTTCCTTGACCTTGGAGCTAATAGTCTTGATTGGACCCTTGGGCGTTGGTCCGGAAACCCCCCATCTGATCAGTGACAAAGCAAGTGTCCTCCTCATAGTAGAGCTCCACATAAATGAGTTCTCGTGGAGGCTGATGATTTACTATATTCACATGCTCCTAACTTTCCTTCATCAACAAACCTACATTAGTACCAATCCGAGTAAACTTTTTCATCATCTACTTATTTATTTTTGCCTGCTCAGAATTAGTACTAATTGAGAAAGAGCTCTTTGTCATTGACTTGTCTCTCATCCCTCATGCACAGTTCGTCTTCCCATGATAGTATCAGCAACAAAATTTTTATTTTCATCCAGGGATCGATTGAAGATTTCCACTAAGGCATCATCAATAATCTTGTAGCCAGGGACACTCCTCGGGCACTTTGAAAACCTCTCCAACATAATATTGATCGAATCACATGGCAGTTGCTCGAAGCTGTTAATCTAATCATTCAACTTCAGCTTCTTCAACCTAGGAAAGAACCTCTCCAAAATAGCCTTTTGTATTTCCACCCAACTGGTGATTGAACTCTGTGGGGGATCGTATAACCATTGAGTCGGTTCGCCAGTTAGAGACAATAGGAAGACACGGAGCCAATGACATCTATGGATAGATTCTGACTCTCCATCATACTCTTACAGATGAAGACAATGTTGTGTAGATGGTTATGCGGATCCTCTGATGGTAAGCCCGCGAGGAACCATCTATTTTACAGCATTTGAAGTAACTCACTCGAAATGAAAAATTTTGTGTCATCCGATAATAATGATCATGCAGATCTACTGAAGGTAAGTCCACAAGCAACCCTCTATTTCGCAGCACTTGAAGTAACTCACTCGAAACAACAAATTTTGTGTCATCCTATAATAAAGGTAACAAAACATCTCTAGTGACATCCATCACCATAGGAACAAGCCTATATTAGTTCCATGTGTTAGCCATGGCTTGAAGATCCTATGGTGATGGATTAGCATCCTTAAGAATAATAATATTATTTTTGTTATTGTTGTTGTTGTTATTGTTGTTGTTGTTGATGATGATGATGATATTATTGTTGTTGTTGTTGTTGTTCTTGTTCTTGTTATTCTTGTTATTCTTGTTGTTGTTGTTCTTCTTCTTCTTCTTCTTCTTCTTCTTCTTCTTCTTATTATTATTATTATTAT
>JAABOM020057526.1:0-15027 GCA_011800125.2 Solanum clarkiae | reverse complement strand
GGTCTTTTTCTTACTCTTTCTATCGAGGGAGAGAGCTTTGTTGTATATTAATATAACTCCCGTATCGGGTTAGATTGTGTATTGATGCAGCGAGGTCGGGTTATTGCTTCTTCTTATCATCAATTACAAGCTCATGAGCGTAACTGTCCCTTATATGACATAGAGTTGACGGTGGTCGAAGAGATGCATTTTGATACCTACAATGGCACGAATTAGGCTTGGGGCCAAAATGGTCCAAATTAGGGCTAAATTTCGAATTTTCAAATCTTGAAATTGACTTTAAAATCAAGTTTTACATGAAACGTGGAGTTTGTGGGTGAAAATCCCACAAAAATGAATAATGCAAGGATTGGTTATGCAAAGATTAGTAATGCAGGATTAGTTATGCAGGGATTAGTAATGCTGGGATTATTTTTTTTAACATGTTTGGTTTATTGCTTTTCATTTAATTTTGTGTTTGGTTTAAAATTCTAAAAAAGTTTTCTTCCATTATACCCTTGAACTATTATGAGATTTTCTATTTCATGTAATTAGATCAAAGTACATTATTTTTTTGTGACTTCTAACTAGTGAGGAAAATAATAATTTGTCATTATGTTTGCTATTTTCTCGCATGAATTATTAGAGAATAAATAATTATAGTCTTAATAAATTCATGACTAATAAAATGTGAATCTTTAATTTAATAAAGATAGACCATCTATTATCAAAATAGAAAAGATGGTAAACAATTTTAAATAAGCAATCTATATTTACACATAAAAATTTGAAAGTTGTAATTTTAACATAGTGTTTATATCTTATGAGTCACTCAACTTTGAGAATATATCTAACATCATTGGAATTTATATTGTATCAATAAAATCACTTAACTAAAATTAGTTATAAAAAAAAATTGTCATGTCAAAATATTTTTTGTGTACTATGAAAAATATGAAACTACAAATAAATAAAATTTTAAAAATTTGACATGACAAATTTATTTACTTTTATATTATGAAAAAATGAACCCGAAAATAAATAAATTTTGTAAACTAGTTTATTTAAATAAATTTACTCGTACAAAATTGCAAATATAAAGTATAAAATCAAGAAAACAAAAAAAAAATGTAAAAGAATTTGAAGGATATTTTTGTCTTTGTGTTTTTAATTCTATGGTATTAATCCTATGTATTATCTAATACCACCAAATGGGAGGTATTAGCTAATACCACATAGCTAATACCATGTATGTGGTACTAACTAATACCATGGATTCGCTATACATAGTCCAAAAATCCAACCAAATATTATATTAAATAATACCATCTCATAATCCATGGATCAAATCCCCTAATCCCTGCATTAAAGTTTTGAAATCATAGACTAAAAATTTTCAATTTTAAAATCCAAACTTTGGACATTCAAAATCATGAAATTCATGACAAAATCAAGATAAAAATAGAAATTAAGTAAAATGATGTTAGAAACACTTGCCCAAAATTCTCCAAAAATCTCCTTAAAAAATTGCCCAAAAGCTTAAAATGTTTGAATATGGATAAAAATGGTTGGTTTTGAATTTAACACTGTTTAGCTAAAAAGTGCACTCCGAAAATACGGAAGAGTATCCGCGAACATGGAGCATTGAAGGAAGCAAGACCAGTGAACGCAGAGGAGGGGTCCGCGAACGTAGAGACAAAGAGGGGGCCACTGACTAGCACTCCGCGGATGCAGATCGAACCCTGTGAATACGGAGCTCTATGCTGCCCCAACCTCCACGAATGCGGGGGCTTCTTCATGAACATGGAGAATGAATATGACTGCACTAGAAACTCTGCACCAACAATGCCCAAATACAATTTTCAACTCGGAACGGGCCCTTGAAACTTATCCAGAAACAGAATTACACAAAACAAATATGTATCCGTTGCAGAAACAGTGATCCAAACTCAATGGAACCATCAGAAATTGATTTCAAGGCCTCCTCGACATATTTACCAATGCAACTCGTATAAACTAGTTTAAAACTTAAAATACCTAAATTAACCTCAACAATTCCAAAAATTATGACGAGGCCATTTCTAGCTTAGTTTCACCATCTGAAACTACTAGAACTGTTGGAATTTCGATCCGAGCTTCCAAAATCCAAATGTTGACCTAAGTCATTCTTGGTTTCAAAAATAACTTAGAACACAACTTTGGTCCTAAAAACCTCATTTTAACTCCGAATTTAGTTCTGTAACATCTCATCGACTAATTTCGACGTTTCAAAGCTAATGGAATCGATAGATCTCTGATCTGACACCCAAAATTCATATTGGTACAAAAACTCACTTTTTCAACAATTTAAACTTCGAAAAATACCAAAATTAATATTTTCGACTCCTAAAATTCAAGATTTCTATTTTAACAATACATATAGTTCGAAATAGGCCCAAAGTAACTTACGAGAGGGTAAAACGATAATTTTCACTGAAAAGCTCAAAAATAACCTACGAGGTCATTACAAATACTACTCCCACAACTGTTAATTATATGCTCATATTTAAAAGAATGTATTTGCTCAAAATGTTATTTTTCTTCCCTTTGGACTTTAGCCCAACTTAGTACTTTCTTAACTTTTCTCAGATCTGTCTAAAATCACAGATTTCATGCTTCACTGTTCGTAAAATACTTATGCTAATACTTTTCATGTATTTAAAGCAAGACTTGAAAATTCATAGATTTTCATAGTAACTTTAGGGTATTAGAAGTAATATCTCGACTTAGGACCTTAATATTGTAGAAAAAAACGGTAATTTTCATGCTTTACTTCAAAACATGAACAAGAACATCTACTCATAATGAAGAAACCTTGTTCTCAATTAATAACTTGATACTTGAGGAAGCTGTAAGTTACATGGTGGTGAGATAATGTAGTAGGATTTTCTAAGCCTTACGTACTTGGAGGAATTATATTCTTGAAGAATTTTGAAGAATGTACTTGAAAGCCCTAGATTTCCTTTTGAAACTGCGTTCTATGTTTGGAGAATGTTTTGGGTGTAATGAAGTTAAAGGTTTGTGTTTTAGGATTTAATTAGGTAAAAAACTAACAAGTTTAGGCTCAAAGGGTGAGAAAGGACAAAAATACCCTTTCTAAAAAACACTGTCTAAGTCATCTACGGGACTATCTATAGTCCATAGAAGCTTATATGGACCGTAAATCCACTTGTAGAAACTAAGATAGATATTAGGGTCCTGAAACTCATTCTACAAGCCCAAACTATGACTTGTAGAAGCTTTTACGACCCGTAATTGAGTTCGTAGAATTTGGGACTCAAAAACAGACTCGTACAAGTAACTCCACGAGTTGACAGTATGGGTTTATTTCACTCCATGACCTGTAAGTCAGGGTCGTAGAATCACTCTGCTCTAGTAGCCCGTAGTAAAACAACCATAACCTTTTGGTCCAAACTCCAATTGAGGCAATCTTTGCTGCATTGGAAAAATAATTCAAAGATCTTTAATTTGATATAATACGAGACATCAAACTCTTTGTGAGCTGATAGTTATGGTTAGTTAAATTTGACCCTTGCATAATCTAATGTGAAAAACTTAATCGATAGGAATGTTTTGAACTCAACTAAGTACTAGAGGTTTCTTATGACTCGAATCTTCTTCCAAAACACTTCGCACATATATTAATGAGCCTTAAAATGTAGGTACAAGTAAGGTATCACTAGTTTCAAGCTTATGTATTGGCAATGAATATTTTCAATTCTAAGAATAGAATTATGAGGTGTTATAAAATCACAATCAACACTCACATTTCAAAATGAAGAAAAACATGCCCGACTTTCACTCATGGACTTGCCCTTGTTTTTGAATCAACATGTTAATTAGTTCATGAACGATCAAAAATGGCTTTTGGGCTTATAATTTCCCTTGGTGCATGATTTAGTATTATACTTTTCTCTCCCTGATTCAATGAATCAACCTTGGTTCATTTAAAGCAATTTTTTCAACCTTTTCATCACTCTCGAGCACCTCCTCCCTTTTCTTTACAACACCAACTACGTTTAACATTTGTATAAGAAAGCAAAGACTTATTTTTCATTTCCATTTTCTCTTTGTCTCTCGTTTTTCCGAATACATAGAAGGGAGGTGTTCAAAACTTTGATAAACCATTCATAATTCTTGGGAACACTTTTTATCAACCTTACACTCGATTCTCTTTGTTTCTAGCTGCCACGCCCTCAACTTAGGCTTTTGGCCTAAAGTTGGTCTTTTATACCAAGTTGATGCACCAAGAAGGGTATAGGTGGGCAACAAAAGTATTTTATTTCACAATTGGGTTCAAAGTTTGGTTCAAGTTCCTTAAGAAAGATAGGTTAGGCTCAAACAGTGCCAACATAGACTAACAATCTCATTAGGACAAAGCACAAAAATTAGTCATGAGGTCTACAAATTTTTGATTCACACTCGAAGAAAATGCCTAAGATCCTTTCTTCCACACACCAATATCAATTAATTAGACCAACCGAGAAAGTTTCAAGTTTAGTCAAGCATTTTTCCAAGTAAATCTCGCCATGCATGTCTTGCTTGCACAATTATCGGCATGATTCAACCGTTTGAGTTCGCTCAAATGCAATGGTCATCACAAGACTCAAAATCTACAATAAACTTGACACAACAAGATGCTATGAGTTTACACATGACTTATACAACTTATAGTACCTCTTTAGATTGACCTTAGCATATCGTTCATCACAAGAACGATTAGAGACATTGATATTGATTATGATTGACACTCATGTTCACAAGAGAACATTAAAATTTTCACACATTTTTGAACTGACAAAGCTAATAAAATCAATGGTTACTCAGACTTCACTGTGAATGAAAATCGTATACCATAATAAATCATTGATCTACCCTTAAGAATGTCATCACTCAATCCATCATGGGGCATCACCAATCAACACAACCAACAACGATATGATCCTAACAAATGAATTGACAAACAGAAGAAATAATGATAATAAACCAATCAAACTAGAGCAATGCCAGATACAAACCAAAATCAATGCCGAAAATAGACAAATATATACAACCAAATGGGATAGGTACTAACCACCGAGCCATAGAAAAGAACAATGGTGTCATCAACGTTAAGTAAAACAAAAATGTAACTAATAATGGATATAAAAGAGTGAGAATGATTGTGTCCCTATCTAGATAATTCTAATGCAATGGAGTATCACTCTGAGTAGTGGTCTCGGGGGTAGCAGTGCCCGTTTAGGATCAACAGGGGCATACAAAGTGGGGACATCCTCATATTTTCAAGCCAAAGTAGTCTATAGTTAGGCCTCCTTCAAATCTTTAAGACCCGCATATGCATTCTTATGTCTATGATTTTACTCAGCGAAATCCTCCTCATCAGTATCCGTAGGTATAGCATCACCCTTAGCCTCAACACCTGATACTTGCATATCACCATCAACTATCGGAGTAGGAGGAACAACTACTCTAGATGGATTACTTAAGCTAGGTGTTGGAACCGGTGTAGACTCAGGAAGAATCTCAACATACCCCCTCAACATCGAGATTTCGATGGACCGAAGCTCATCTACTTCCCTCGAAAGGGTCACAACATCATCCCTAAGGGCAATCACAACATCAGAACTAGTCAATAACTTCTCCAACTCCTCAACACAATATGTGAGGAGATCCATCCTTAAAGAGCATATAAAAGATAGCATTGGTCATCCAGCTCCATCTATAATAGCAATAGCAATTACATGGTCTCCGCAATCATAACAGGTACATAAGACAAGACGAGAGGCACGAAGGTTAGTGGAATAGGACAGGATACCCATCCAATAAATCATATCCTAAGTCAAGGGAGATCAGGAATCGAAAGCAGATAAAGGAACCAAAGAAGTGTGTGGTGCAGCAGTAGAGGTAGATACCACGATGGAAGGATTAGTTAGGGAGGAATCTTGAGCCACAATTGATAGAGTATTTGAAATGGGTGGTTTAGCCTCAAGTATTACCAGATCGACAAATGCTATTTCATCAACCAGAGATGGCCTCCTTCTAGCCTCCACATCTCTCAGACAATATGCCTCAATCTAACAGATATCAGTAGCACTGATCGGGGTAACCAAAACATCTATGGCCTCAACAAATGGGACCTTGGCCAACTCACAAATCTGTGTGATAAGTACGGCAAAAGGTAGTGACATCTGATGCTGCCTCTCCTTTACAAATATCTCAAATACAGTAATATCACCCAAATTCAATTGCACTTGATCTATAATGCAGCCCAATAAAACTGCCTTCAGATGCCAAATGATGGACTTGTTCTGAGCTAGCATCAGTTTGTTGCTAATAAACCAAACCAGTACCAAGCAGTAATATTAATGTTCAGCTTCTCAATAACAACCCTCTTTCCTATCCACAGGGCTGTAACATCGACTTATAATGGTGCGAGCCATTCTAGAAACTCATCGAGGTGCGAGCCATTCTAGAAACTCATCAAGGTGCCTAGCCAAATTGTCCTGGAAGACATCTCAACCTATAATGTACAACCCAGGACCTTGTTGACTATAGAAGGCCCAAACTATACCTATTTTTCTGGACTTCAAAAAAGTATAGGGGCTTGGGTGCACTCCCTTTTTGGGCTTCAGGAGTTATTCAGCATATGCCTTGTAGAAATCCCAAAACCATGAAGGCACATATGGAGTGAAAAGCCCAGAGAAAAGTTCAAACCGATGAATTTTTATTATTTCCCAAATATAAATATACCAATTAACAGCCCCATTGGTAGATATCCACTTCTCCTTTAAAATTGTACATGATCCTATGACTTTGAGATGATTAATGACATGTTGGGCAATAGCAGGCACTGCCTGTGGTGGTGGATCAACCAGTAGGTCATGTACAACCTTGGAAAACATCTTTGTTCGGGTACAACGCAATGATTCAGGGATATAAACTCTGGGATGTGGTGATGGTGCCATTGGTGCATGGACTGGGGTAGAAAGATGATTTTGGTGTTCATTGGACTCGTCATCATCCATCTAATCCACCTCGATTGAGTTAGAGTTGCAAGACGACTATTGTGATGTCTCAGCCACATGACTTTTTCCCTTCCTTTTGTCCATCTCAAACTCCCTTAGAATGAATCAGTAATTCAAATATGAAGATCATCCACTCTGACAGAGAATTCAAACTATAAAAAATATGAAACATCAACTCATATTTTTAATATTTTTGGAATTCACATGTGAAAACAATTACGAAGTGCAAAAAAAAATCAATATCGACCTCATGAAATCATGGATATCTAACTATTTGATCAATAATAATGAACAAATTAACATATATGTTAGACATACAATACTTTAGTTTTTGTAGTTTATGATAAAATACTCCTAGATATTATGGTACTCCTTCGAAATACACAAATAATTAACACCAAATCTTTAAGCGATAAAAAGGTATATGATGAACTATGTGTATTATACTCTTTCTTCTATAGTAATTATAATCACAATATACTGTAAGAATTAATCAAATTAATAAAAATTCTAAATAGCCTTTCAAAGAATCTAGTCCCCTCTTGTACGGACCTTCTGAATCTCTGTTACTGCAACTGAATGGAGATAATAGCCTTTATATATCATACCATTAAGGTTGAAGGTGAGTCTAATTTAAAAGTTTTAAAATTTGAAAGGTCAATTAGTTAAGAAAATCAAAAGATAAATAATAGGAATTATAGAAGTTACAATGATTTATGATCTATGAATTTAAAACAATTAATTTTGTATAATATGAATGTCATTTGTGTGAGCATTAAAATAACACTTCATTTCCAAAAACGTTTGATTCATGTAATTGACAAAATTACTTAATAGTCTTTTTTTTAACTGAAGGAGCAAAATATTATTATTTAATTAAATATTTTATTTATCATGGGAGGAAAATGGTAATCCAACTTTTAGGTTTTATTAATATGATATTTAAATATAATTTAGTTTTTAGAATTTATAAAGGAACCATTTATTTCTTTTTAATGGTATTATTGAAGTAACTCAACTTTATATAGTTATTTTGGCATTTCAACTTTCGATTTTTTTTGTTCCCACTTTTAGTAATACATATATATATATATATATATATATATGAAATTTGAAAATTAAATAATATCATAAATTATTGGACATATAATACAATGTGATTAATATTTAATTAAGTAGTGTAACGTCCGATAAAATTACCAAAATACCTCTAGAATAGAGATGTGCTCATAATGTATTTACCCATACTCCGTTTGCGAATCCGAGACCGGATATGCAATCAACATAGAAAATTGAGTGGGAGAATGATTTGTTCGAACTTTAGAGCCGTCGGATCGAAAAATAATTTTTCGATCCAAAACTGAAATCCAATCAGGATGCGCGATAGAGCCGCGACACGGACCTGTCGTGGATACACACTTCTGTTTTTTTTTCAAATTTTAAATCATTTGAGGGGCATTCCGATCAATTCCCTACCCCCTCTTAAGTTCAATAAACGAATATAAGAGATCTTTTACGTCAAGTCAACTCCAAAGAATTCCTATTAACTAAGTTTTTGTATGGGTTGATAAAAGGGTCAACTTGAAATGACCATTTGACCTAAAGTATAATGATTTAGGTGACCCATAATATATATATGTATATAATCAAAAATATTTGAATTAGCTTTCTGACACATCTAATTTCACCTTAATCCGAGTTTGGAGTAGAAATTTATGACCATTTTACTGAAGACCTGCAGAGCTGTCTGAAGGGGCACGACGGCTCAACGTCGTGGACCCAATATAGACCATTTCTGTATGAGATAAATGACTTTTTTATTTTTATTTTGAGGGTACTTTTATCCTAAAACCTATGGGGTCTATTTAAGGTCCCAAAACGCGTAAAACGTTAGTTCTCATAATCCAAAACCCTCTCCTTCACTCCTAAACATAAACACTCAAGAATCATCAAGAAAGTCATCAAGTTGCAATTAGCTTTCAAGATTCATCATCAAGGTGAGTTACTGTTGATAAATTTCAATCTACCCAACCTAAATTTCTTCATTTATTCGTGAATCTCTAATAAAAACTTAAATCATAACCTAGGGTTTCAAGAAAATGAATTCAAGAATCCCAAGAAAGGATTTATTGATTTTTCTTCTCCAAGAATTGGGGTTCTTTATGAAGAAATCTAAAGATTCAAAATCAAGAATTCAAGAATCAAATAGCATTCTTTCAACCAATGTCCATTCAAGTTCTTCCACTTTAAAAGAACTACCATGATTGAGGATTTTCTCCAAGAAAGTGAGTATTCATCAAAATTCGATGGTAATATCAACTTTCCAAGTATTAAGGGTAAGCAAAAACATGAGATTATTCTTCCATGTACCCTATAGATGGTCTTAGATGAAGGTTGAGTCTACATACATGATTCTTTATTATTTTCTTAGAAATTTCATAATTTTTACAGGTATTTTCATATGTTGATGATCATGACAAACTTGTTTTCTTAAATTGAATGTTACATGAACTATTGTATAAATCCTACTTATTATTTCTTAAAGATTACATGAAAGATGATAGGGATTGAGTCTAGAGCCTTGATTAAGAATGTTATTGTGATTGAGATTGAGATGTGAGAATGATGATGATCTGATAGAACTTGATAGTCCCATGACTTTCCATAAATAAACTCTAACGAATTGTCTATTTGATTATTCCCTAATGATTGTTCTAAGCCTTTAGTTGTTGATTGAGATGTTGATTGATGAGATGATTAGAGTCTATATGAGATTGACTGAATGATGAGAGCCTTTATAAGGCTGAGTTGCGATGAGTCAATTGAGACGCATTGATTGGATAGTTTATTTTATGAGTATTGATCATGGGAGGAGTATCAAGCACCAAAAAAGTATGAGTTAGTCCAACTCATGCTCGTTAGACTATGTAGCCAAACGTAGGTGAGGATTAGAACCAATAAATCTCATTGTGGTTCCCTCTGGATAGAGTTCCTGAAACAATATAGGACTTAATAGATTGCTGGGTCCCTAGTGGATTTGATTCATCCCCTACCTGGCTATTATGGGATTACTATGGCAGCAACGATAGCTTGTTGTACAATCACTGGCTTTTAAGTGATTGTTGTCAGATAAGAGAAACTCCTAAAAAGTTCCTAACTGAGTACTCTAAGTCGAGATGAGATGAGTTGAGATGTGTCCCTTTGAGTCGAGATGAGATAAGATGAGTTGCATTGAGTTCCACTGAGATGATTCCCTATGAGATAAGTACGATTTAAATGATAAGTTGATTGGTTTGGGTCACTTGTCTACTCTTCATTCTTGCTTTAGATAGACATTTGACATGTCGACTGTTATTATTTTGAGTTGATTATTGTTTCTATATTACTCTACCTGTTTCGGTTTCACTAAGCAATTTTACATACCAGTATATTCCACATAATGACGTCCCCCTCTGGGACTACATCATATCATGATGTAGATACAAGATTTGGAGATAGTCAACAGGCACATCATTGAGGATTTGAGACGTTCAACTGATTAGTGAGCCTCCTCTACTTTGGAGGATTCATTATATTTATTTCATCTTTATTTAGAGTTAGATTTGATTAGCTTTATTTTTATTGAGGTAGCCATGGGTTTGTCATTGGCACCACTTGATAGTGAAAGAGGCTTCATAGGCTAGAGTCGAATGTTGATGTTAAGACTTGTTGAGCTAGTTTCTTTCTACTAGCCTATTTATTTATAATATTATTTTTGAGACTAATTGATGATGTGCCCATTTACTTCCTTATGTATTTCGTTGATTTGTAGAAAATTTGTAAATAAAGGAATATGATGAGGCCAAGTGGATTGCTTGGGGACTAGCAATAGTGTCTGAGTGCAGGTTACGTCTAGGGTACCCTCTCGGGGCGTGACAAACTTGGTATCAGAGCACGAGTTTGAGTGTCGTAGGGATTCTATGAACCCGTGTCTATTGGAGCTTATTTAAGGTGATGAGGGCACCACTTCAATAAATGAGGGACTATTGACATTTAGGAAAAGTTTTCCTTCTTTCAGATACTAAATCATGCGATGGAGCTATTTCCTAAGAAATCTACGATGATTCGTCCATTGCTCTAAATCTTTCGACTATGCATCAACCACTAGATGATAGAGATAATAATTCTCAAACTCTTACAGATGAGATCCTCTGTGATAGAGTAATCAGAATGGTAGAAAGACTGCACCAGGCTTGAGAGAAGCCAACTAGTGTGCTAAGTTGATTGACTAGAAAGAGTGCACTATTACTCATATGAATCGTGCATTTGAGTTAACTTTAGATGTACCCAGATCTTTTTCAAAACTTGTTTTCGATGTTACCCATGAGAGATAAACTTATGTCTCTAAAGAGTTTAATGCTACCACCTAAGAGTGAGATATGAGGTCTTATAAAACCCTGAGTAGAATTGAATCATCCCAGAGTTAGAAGGATGATGATGGAACGAAAGGGACGAGGTAACAAGAGTGATGGTTGATTTAGGCTTGTAGTTAGAGTTATGTACCTATTAGGTAAGTAATGACGTGATGTGTCGATTGTCATAAGTTTGATATAAAAGTCATGAGTACTCTATGATTTTCATGATGATATATAGAGGAAGAGTTATTGTTAGAATGTGATAGAGAATGCTCAAACTAGAAGGAAGTTTATATTGAGGTATTGTAGGATCCACATTATTGAGGGTGAAGTGTAGATGTTGAATAGGGAAAAAGAGTGCTTCCAATGTGATAGATCTAAATTAGGCTTACAAATTTTAAGTGAGAGTTCATGAGGTTCATTGAGTTATGAGCTTAGTCAAATAAGGAGATATGATTGAATAGGTGAGTGGTACTGAGTTGTAAGGAAAGTGATGCTATGGGCAGTGTACAAGCGCCCCTTAGGTAAGAAGAGTTAAAAGAAGATAGATCAATAGACAAGAAGAGACTTAAGATGTGTACCCATGATTATATAAAGTTGTGTGAAGCTCTAAGGTATGACTGTTATAAGAATCTAGATAGTATATTTGAGTTGCCAATGTGGAGTAGGCTGATGTAAGCATTCCTTGTCATCCCGAGAAACTAAGTTGATTGGGATGTATGGATAGATGATGATGGGTATTTCCCTTATAGTTAAAGTCTCATACAAATGAATTTATAGGAACACAGAAGTTGAGCGTTAGCAGGCAAAAGAAGAGGTTAGATTGTAAGAGTTGTGGGAAGTGGTTATGTACGCCATTGAGAGCAGCAAATTTAGAGAGAGATTGCCATATAGACAAGAGGAAGCTGAAAGTGGTATCTTTGAAGAGAGTCGCAGTGGCTAATTCACTTATGCAACTATAGATTGATAGAAGAGTTTAAGATGCCTATTCATATGAATAGTGATTCCTCGATCCTGTGGGTATATATACTTATTGCTTAGTAGAGGAAATTGAATTTGCAAAACTTAAGAGATGACCCTTGAGCTAAGGGGGAGATTGCAATGTGATATTTTGAAGTAGATCTTGAGTTTGATAGATATATACAGATCGAAATGAGACAACATTTCCTTGTCTATGTTCCTTATTCTTCCTTTGAGGTGATACTCTATTCCCATCTGGTATGTGACTACATGCCCATGTGCTAGTCCCATATACCACTTGTTGATTGTTATTCATGTTGAGTTGTGAGGATGAAAAGTGATGAATTTACTCATTAATTTTGATCTGAGACCATGGGTCTAAGAGTTCTCAATCCTATGTTAGATGAGATGTGACCTAAGTTTTACACTACGTATAGTTTTGTGAACTCAAAATGCTTATTGATAGATAAGGGAGATTTTACTTCCTTATGATCATTCTCAAATAAGATTTCTCGATTGAGTCATGCTAATGATCATTCGTTTCGAGTTCTTTAAGTGATCTTGTCTTCCCATGGCTTGATAGAAATGTGGATGAGAATGGAGGAGTGATAGTTGATAAGAGAGAGAGAGAGAGAGTGAGAGTTCTTCATTATGATGCTATCTTACAAATCCACTGACCTTCGGCTTGTTATGCCATTGTTGATAGTAGGATGTAGAGATGATGAATTCCCCTCGGTCGAAATAGAATAATAATGCTGATGGTAATAGACAGAGAATAAGGGTAGATGAGGTGGAGTGAATGCATCCTTATTATGACATTGGTATTGTACATATGTCATGTAGGGATAGAGATTAGGAGTAGGAGAGAGATGAGATCTTATGACATGCAATAGATAGGTAAGAGTATGTTGGTGTGTATTTGAGTGGGAGCTTAATGAATGGTAAAGGTAGAAGTGCTAAGTAGGTTTGAAAATTCTAAGACAGAGTTGAAGTGGTTGGAGTGATAGGCTTGAAAGCGTGATCATTGTTATGCGACTATTGGTAACAGACTATCGAAGACTTCATGATAGTGAAGTAGTGAAGAGGATTGGTGATCATTTAATGCAAGCCCTTGTGGAAGTATACAACTAAGTATGGAGGATTAACTTTGTATGAATATGACCGTCTTCATGGTAGCACCTTGAGGCTCAGAAGAAGGTTTGAATGGAAAAAAAGGATGTTGATAGGGTAGAGAGTTTAATAGGAGCTATAGGCTTAAGTTGATAGAGTAGAGTGTCATGAAAAGAAGCACAATTGAGACGAGGTACTAAGCTTGAGATTTATACATAGAGTCTTGTATATTGATGGTCCCATTCTTAATTAGAGTTAATGGTTTCCTTCCTGAGTTCGAAGGACTGACTGTCGAAGTGTTTAAACAATTCAAATTGATTTAGTTTCGATGTTCCATTCATGCTTGATGGTGAAAATGTCTAAAAGAGTATTTCTACTCTTGATCTGAATCAATTTATCTATTCTAGGTAATTTGTGATCGTCTGAATGGGTCAATAGTTTAATTTGTTGAGTGGTTGATGAGAAGAGTCTTGATCGTTATTCATGCCTAATGATGAGAATGTTGAAGGTAATGTCCTTACCCTTAACTAAATTGATTGTCTTTTCTTGAGTTGATTGTCTATTCTTGAGTTTGAATAGAGATTGTTGATGGTGATGAGGAGTCGAAAGATTGATTGATCGATGTGAATGTTGAGATGGGTTTGAAGTCTTTTCGTTCTTTGATATCCAACTTTACTCATCATTCGAAGACGTTGGGATATCTGCGAGAACTCTTACCCATATCTTACCATTTCTTTGGAATTTTCCACTCATACCGCCAATGATCCCAAGGGAAAGATGATGTAATGCTCAGTAAAATTACCAAAATATCCCTAGAATAGAGATATTCGCATAATGCATCTACCAATGCTCCATTTTTGAATCCGAGACCAGATATGCAATCATCGTGAAACATTGAGTGGGAGAATGATCTCTTTTGAATTTTAGAGCCGTTCGATCCAAAACTGAATTCTAGTCAGGATGCGTGATATAGACCTATCGCGGATACACACTATTTTTTTCAAATTTTAAATCATTTGAGGGGAATTTCGATCAATTCCCAACTCCCTCTTAAGTTCAATAAACGAATATAAGAGATATTTTATATCAAGTCAAATCTAAAGAATTACTACCAACTAAGTTTTTGTGTGGGTTAATAGAAGGATCAACTTCAAATGACCATATCTCCTAAAATATAATGAGTTAGGTTACCCATAATGTATCATATCAAAGATATTTTAATTATCTTTCCAATGCATCAAATTTTGCTTTAATCCAAGTTTGGAATAGAAAGTTATGACCTTTTTACTGAAGAGCTGCAGAGCTGTCTGAAGGGGCACGACGGCTCAACGTCGTGGACCTAATGTAGACCATTTCTGTATGAGATAAATGACTTTTTTATTTTTATTTTGAGGGTACTTTTATCCTAAAACCTATGGGGTCTATTTAAGGTCCCAAAACGCGTAAAACGTTAGTTCTCATAATCCAAAACCCTCTCCTTCACTCCTAAACATAAACACTCAAGAATCATCAAGAAAGTC
>JAABOM020057525.1:0-15028 GCA_011800125.2 Solanum clarkiae | reverse complement strand
CCCCCTCTTCATCTTACTCATAGCCAGTTTTACGTCCTCCATTTCGACCGGGTCACTATCCCCTAGAGTGCGTTGGTTTTCGACATGTGCCGACTTTTCCATATCGATAATCCTATCACCTTTCTCATTTAACAGTAAATGGAAATAAGATTGCCACCTAGATTTAATAGAGGTGTCATCCACTAGCACCTCGCCCTCCTCGTCCTTGATACATTTCACCAGGTCCAAGTCTCGTCCACTAGCACCTCGCCCTCCTCGTCCTCGATATAATCATGAATGCATGCAATGACATAGGGGATGAAACATAAGACTTCGAATTTATGAAAGGACTTGACATGTTATCATAAGCTTGAATAGAATGAATAGATATGATTATTGCTCCTCCATGCCCACTCCGACTCCCCGAGATATTATTGACTTGACAATTCTCCCAATAGGCCTTGACAAACACGACACCCTCACAAATCAACCTTTACTCATATCCACCCAACTTCTCCACCAGACCTCCTCATAAGTTGACTCATCCTCCACAATTTCCACAACCTCAAGAGTCCTATAACACATGAATCACCAACACACCTCCTCAATCTTAGAAACATGAAGTACCGGATGAACCATATCCGTATCTAAAGGCACTTCCTATCAATTGCAACCCAAATGGAATCAAACCCTTTCTAGTCTTAGGAAATCCAACTACAAAATCTATATTAATCACCTCCCACTTTGAAGTGGGAATCTCCATGTTTTGGGTTAGGCCACCCACCCTTTGATGTTAGACTTTAACTTGTTGACAACTATGACAATCGGAACCAAATTTGGCAATGTCCCTCTTGATGCCTCCCCACCAATACACATCTCTCAAATCTCTATACATTAGGTAGAACCGGGCTGAATAGGATAAGAAGAACTATGGGCCTTATCAAGGATTTTCTCCCTCAAACCATTAACACAAGGTGCACACAAACTAACTTGGTACCTAAGGGTACCATCTCCCCCTTGGGAGAAAACCTCCACCTTACCATCCCTTACTAATTCCTTCAATCCCAACAACGTGGGGCCAAGATCTTGCTTATCTTTTTCCTCATCAACCAATGAAGATTTAGAACCATTAACACAGTAACATCACCATTGTCAACCTTTTCCAACCTAACCCCCCAATCTAGCCAGCCGATGCACCTCCCTAGCCACCCCTTTATCACCACCATCGACATGTGCTAGGCTACCCACCTAACCATCTTGCATCAATACACAACCCAAGCCAATCCGAGAGACATCACAAAACAACAAACCCTTTACAACCCATCCAATAAAGACACGATAGAAGTGGAGATAAGCTTATTTTCCAAGGCTTGAAAACTCTTTTCACACTCATTAGTCACACAAACTTATCCTTCCTTTGGGTCAACTTAGTCATGGGAGAAGAAACAGAAGAGTACACTTTCACCAACCTCTGATAGTAACACGTTTAGCCTAAGAAGTTCCTAATATCTGATGGAGCCAATTGTCTAGGATAATTTCTAGTCACATACGCCCCCTTAGGATCAATCTTAAAACCATCCCTCGACACTAGATGTCATAGGGAGGTAACCTCCTCGAACCAAAATTCACACTTCACATACTTGGCATCCAACTCCTCTTATCCCAAGATTTGTAACACTACCCCCAAATGGTTCACAAGCTCTAAATAAATAAATACCTCATCACTAGGGACTACCACAATCATAACAAGGTAGGGACTAAAGACCCCATTCATGAGACCTATACACATAACCGGGCATAAGTCAAAACAAAAGGTACTGCCCCAAATTCAAAGTATCGGGAAGGACTTCACTAACCCCTTGATCACCGGATTCACCTCAATAGGAATGACTTGGGTTCAACACCCCTAACTCTTACAAGATAATAAATGTAACCCTTAGATATCGATTGTACCTTAAGACAAATAGACTTACCCCTTGCAACCACTTTACAAGTCCCTCATTCAAATACGAATTTAATAGGGAGTCAAAAAATGACTCTACGGGCCCTATATTCAAAGGGGAACTCAACACTGACGCAACTAATGCACCCCATGCATGACATCAAAATCCACCACACTAACCCAATAAGTCACAAGGCAAGACCTAATGCAATATGAACACAGGACAACACCTATAAACCTTGAAACAACAATAGGCTCACCAATGAGATAAACACCAAAGAGAGTCCGGGACACACACATGAAACCCACTAGAAACTAAAAGAATAATGAAAGAAATAATGGCACACCCGCCTATCAATGCAAACACATCAAAGCCAAAGGAAATTTCAACATACCAGTAGCAACATCGGTCACCTTATCCCCTTCTTGAGCCACTTGATCAACATGACCACCTTGATCCGAAGGTCGACCACCTTTACACTTCTTTCAAACATATGGACAATTCATTAGCTTGTGACCTACTTTACCACACCCATAACAAGCATTGGTCTTACTCAAGTATAGGCTACCATTGTACTTTCCACACCTTTGACACTTGGGATTAGTCATCCCACCAATAAATCCTTCACTCTTATTATGTTTAAGAGGGCAATCCTTCACCTTACGAACCAACTCTCCACAACCATAACAAGCATCCATACCTCTCAAGCATGGGACATCATGGCACCTATCACATTTTGGGCACCTAGCATAAGGCACCACACTACCTTTATCTTTGAGACTTTGGAACTTTCCTTCAATTCGAGCCCTCTTGGCCTCATCGCCTCTCCTCTTACCAATTGGAGTCTTGGGAGCACTCACTTGTTGATCAAGGTGAGTTGCCAACTTTGTCTCCACTTCGGCCTATACCCATAAAGTGTTGTGAACCTCCACCTTTGTCATATCACCATCTTGAGTATCTTGAGACATATCATGTAATGTGACAGTTAGGGATTAGAAATATGCCCTAGGGGACCTAACTCTATCGCACGACATAGATCATGAAGAAGTGAAACATTTCCTAAAACACCTCATAGACTCCCATTCATAGTCGTGGCGCGCTTCACAACCACAAATAGGACCTAATCAACACAGTGTGTTGGACGCCGAGGATGTAATAACCTATTGCTCTGATACCATCTTTTTCATGCCCCAGACCTAGGGCCTAGACGTGAATGGCGAATGGGGAACTCGAAGGAACTCTAAACAAGCCTCATAGCATATCATTATACATTCTTAATCGCGGAAGCAATTAAAATGATGATAAGAGATAATCATAAACAAGGCGAATTGGGACTAAGGGTAAATTTTCATATCATAAGCACCAAGAAATGAGAAAGTCAAGGCTCATAGAAAAGATACATAACATATCCAATAACACCTCTAAACCTTAGATACTTAGCGAGGGCCAAGACAAGCAACCGAGCTCACCCTCATAATAATGAAAATAGGTAATCCAAACATACAAAACATTGTCTAAACATAAGCTTGAGAGAAGATTAATATTGTTCCTAAACTTGAGGACTCACCATATGCTAACTTGAACAATCCATCTAACCACGAGGAGAATCAATAGGAGCTCCGGTTCCTACCTGGTGATATCATATAGGCATAGAGTATGCGTTAGTACATTTGGATATACTAAGTTTGTAGGATGCAATCCAACAAGAGATAGACATTGTAGGCAAAATACATAATCATAAGCAATAGATAGCATACTAATAATATGACATGTATGAATGATGCTTGAAGTAAAATCATGCTTACATAGAACACAATACGAGAGTAAGGAATGAACATTATAGTGCAAGCCAAGGCCTACCACGCCCTCGGATAGGCACATGAAGGTACAAACCCCTTTATGAGGTTGATGAAGTACAAACCCCCCTACAAGGTTGATATAGTACAAACCCCCCAACAAGGTTGATGGGTACAATCGCCCAACAAGTCTAACCTCTCCTACCACCTCCCTAATTAGGCGATTGAGGTACAAACCCCTCAATAGGTTACCCAGGCCTACAAGCCCTCGAACTAGGCTTGGTCATCCCCTACACTATAGATATAGTATCATATACATATACACTCCTTTCATCATCATATACATACATTCCTTATCATAATCATTTAATCATCATTCCATCATCATTCTATCATCGTATAGTCATTCAACTAATAAGGCATGTATAGGACCTTCAATTCCTCAAGATACCATAATCGAATATTTTATCAAACGTTTAGCGAGTGTGTAATGCTAGTATAAAGTCATGTAATTCAAGAGTGCAACCATGCAAGAAAACTTGAAGTAAAATAGCCCATCAATACTTGGTAATACCATCTTGCAAAATACATTGAAACCGCTCATCAAATCCCAAGAGAGATCACGGTTCTAAAGCTTAAAACATGCATAATTATAATAGGTAAATCATCTCATGGTATCGACTTAATAATGAGTAATCATTCATTTTCAACCAAACTTTCATAAAATTACAATATAGTATATGGTCATAATCTCAAATGAATAATACCTATAAGCAACACAACTTGGAAACATATAATTTTCATAGAAATGGAAGATTGGTCTTCATAGGTGAGGGGTACCCATGAATGAAACCCACATACCTTAGACCTTAAATTTCTTAAAATTGAGTTGTGAAAGTCTTGAAGTTTGGAGGTGGGTCTTGGAATTCAAAGCTTGCTCTTGAGTTTCCTTGAATTTGTATTGGGGTTTTGAGGGAGGCTCTTGAGAGAATTGAGAGTGTATTTCAATTCAGAGGAGTGAATTTGATCTTTAAGAATAGAGTTAGGTATTCAGGAGGTGTTAAGATAGAATAAGAATTTCCAAAATACTAATAGAAATGGTTAAAATTTACGGAATACCATTAATGAGGCGGAATTTAGCAAAAACCCACATATGCCCTACACATACAAGTTCTACGAAAACGGACATAACTTCTTCATCTGAACTCTAAATAAGGTGAAACCAAGTGCGTTGAAAAGCTAATTCAAAGAACTTTGATTTGGTAGGTTTGACCTTCCTACCAGTTCTTGTGCAAAACTTGGCCAATAGAAATTCCTTTGAATTTGGCTTAATGTAGGGGAACCCTCAATGGTATTAAATGACAGAAATAAGCTTGAATTAGATTTGGATGAGTGCTTGAAGTTTGAATGAGTCTCTTGAGATCCGAAAGCAAGTTTGGGGCACTTGAATTGGGTGAAATATTTGTCTAAGTATTTGAATGAGTATTGAGGAATGTATTGTGTGATATGAGGGTGAAATATGGCTAAGTATAGATATTTTCATGCATGGGAACACTTAGTCCCAAGATCCAAAAGTCTTGGACGAACAAGAAAAATAGCACACAAAATGAACTGAGGTGTGCCCTTGGCGCGTCGCGCCTTGGGTGCGAAAACCTCACTGGAAAGTGAATTTTGAAAAAATGAAATTGCAATTTGTTCACTCTAAAATTGGGGTTCGATCAATTTTTCACTCTATTTCACCTCCTAAACAATAATATGAAGTCAGATTTTTGATATCACATATGAATTTTGAGATATGAGAAAATTATTGTTTCAGGCACTTTCGAGGCACATTTTCGGGCATTTTTGGTGTCGTTACACGGGAGAAGCACCATACTAAGTCTAGGGACCCTTAGAGGGGTAGGTTTTATATCATTGATGATTATCCTTATAATTTTTAGGGATCTATGGACACTGTCCCAACTTACGATCCATTGCACCACAACCAGAACATGCACTCAAACCTCTAAACTATCTCCGGGATGGTACCTTCCACACTTGTTGCATGTAGGAGGAGCTTGACCACTAAAATTTTCACCTAGATACTTGGGTCTAGTCACCTTATCCTGGTGAAACTTAGGCCTAAAAGCAACATCAAAAGATGATCCGTCCTCAATCCAAGCCTTCTTGAACTTCCCACTCCTTCTCTTCCTAAGCTTCTCTCATTCGAGTTGCTCGGCATAAGTCATGAGCCGAGACAAATCCATTTCACAAAATAGCATGGCGCTGTGAAATTCTTCATTAACCAAGTTGGATATCTCCAACACAAACTTGTTCATCCTTGCCCTAGAGTCGGCAACAAAGTGAGGAACATATTTTGAGAGCTTGTTGAACATAAGGGAATACTCCCTCACACTCATGGAGCCTTGATCAAGATTCATGAACTCCATCATCTTTGCCTCTCTTAACTTAATAGGAAAGAACCGGTTGAGAAGGGCAGCCTTAAATTCCTCCCATGGGATGAGATTATTGTTCTCCCTCTCTAGATTTCATTGAGTAAACAAAATTTGTTCAATACTTTTGAGTTGGTATGCCACATTTTCCACTTTATCCTCAGAACTCACCTCCATAATAGCAAGAACCTTACATATCTCATCAATGAACTCTTGGGGATCCTCTTCCATTTTGGAACTATGAAACTCCGAAAGGTTCATCCTTGTAAAGTCTCTTACCCTTGAGGCCGGAGTGGGAGCATGAGGAGCTTGGGCCCCTTGGTTCAATTGGTTGGTCACGGTATGTGCCAACATGGTAATGGCATTCCAAAATTCGACATGTCGAACCCCTCCATCTTGGGGAACTTGGGGAGCCGGATCCTTCTCGGGGCGAGAGCCCTCCATGGTCTTCCTCTTGGTAGATACATGATCTAAAAGAGAAAAAGAGCGCTCCTAGGGAAGGAAACTTTATTTTTAAACCTAGAGCATGACATAGATAATGGTGTGTTGGATGTCGGTGAACCATTTCCTAAAACGCCTCTTAGCCTCTTATTCATAGTTGATGCGTGCTTCATAACCATGAACAAGACTCTACTCGACGTGGTGTGTTGGATGTCGAAGAACCATTTATAAATCTAGTACTTTGATACCAAGCTTGTCACGATCCAAGCCAACGGTCTAGATGTGACACGCGAATGGGAAGCCCGAAGGCAACCCAAATAAGCCTCTTAGCATATTATTTTAACATCTTTGGTTTCACGGCATGTAAAACACATTCAACAATTAATTCTAGGGGAATAGGGGGCTTATGAATCATGCTATGGGATAGATAGGGGAAAGGGATTTACATGAATCACATAACAAGCACGTACTAAGGGGAAGGTAAGTAGGACTCAAGCTATGGAGGAATAGGGACTAAGGACTTTCATCACTTCCCACCATAATCAATAGTATAAAATAGCATTACATAAGGGATAGGTATAAGGGATAAGTCTCCGTAACATCTCAACATCAAATCATAGGTACATAGCATAGTATCCAATAACAACTCTAAGCATGAATTGGACAGGGGCCAAGATATGTTCAAGGCTCACCCTCAAACTAGAATATAAAGTGGAAAAAGTCTCAACATAATTATGATAGAAACCGAATATTGTCCCTGAACTAGAGGACTCACCAACTCTCTTCTTTCAGTGATTCAAAACTAACCACGTGGAGGATCTAGATGAGCGTCAATCCCTACATAGTTAAATCATATAGGCATAGAAGTATGTATTAGTACTTGGAATGTACTAGTATATAGGTATGCAATGCATGACATGAAAATAAATAATGGAATGATTCATGCTAAGTCTCGTTGGGCGGGAGCCTTTGAGGCATTGGGGTAATGTTGTTGTTGTTACAAAGGCATTAATAAGCTGTAATCAAGCTAATATTATTTAAACATAAAGGACAACTTTAGAAAGAACATAATAGGATGCATAGATAAACATAATCGAGAATAAGCAAATTATATAAATTTGGAATATATATATGGTTGATCATTTAGACATTTTACTCTTACCATAGAACATGAAATAATGCAAATGACAAATAAAGAACTTACCCTTACTTGAATATATGATAGGTCGCATAAACTTAAACTAGTGAGAAATACACGATGTCATATATAATAAAGTATTAATATTCTTGGGTAAACAATACATCACTTTACATAAAAGACTATTTTATTATGCAAGAAACATTGGTAATCATAATGAAAACCACCTTACACACTTGTAGATATCATCATGTACCTTTAGGGGAAAATACCATTTGAATTTGTGAAACAATGAATCATAGGAGCTCTAAATCACCTTTGGACATAAGATAAAAGAACCATATCAATTTATCATAAGGGGACCTATTGAGAACATGAGGCGAACTTGAACATAGGTGATAAAATCATTTGAGTTCTTAAAACAATGAGTTATATGAATTCAAAACACCATCAATAGTAGTAAGCATATTTGGACATAATAATAAGGAACCATTATAATCATCATAAGAGAATATCTTGGGGACATGAGAAGGCATTAACATATATAAGAAAACCATAGATCAAGAGTGACTTATACCATAAAGCTTTGGGGATTTCATAAAAGATAGTGAGAGAGACCATAACTGACATAAACCATGTGAGCTAATCCATGGAGTCCTGATGTTTTCCCTACACCAGAAGAAAGGGGGAAGACACTTGCTAAGGTGAACCTCCTAGTGCTTAAGTGGGTCCACTAAGATGCATGTGAATATGGTGCTCACCTCTAGTTCTTAGACTCGGGTACTCTCATCAAGCCTGGACTCGAGTACTCTCCTCAAACCCTCATATTTAGGGTATTCACCTCTTAGGGATTAGGTAATCACCTCTAACCACTTTGCCTATAGTGACATGTAGTTTTAGGACTTGGGTAATCGCCTCTAGTCCACTCGGTGCTAGATAGTCTCTCACAGGAGTAGGAAAATCATAGGCCATAGTATTATATCATAAAATCATTCCAAGTCGTGTGGGAGGGCTACTTTTCCAATCCCCAACCCATTGATATCATAAAGTCAAAGTCATAATATAGTTCCTTAACCATTTCTTAGATGGGAGATCCTCCACCATAATATATTCATTCATTAAATAGATGGGAGATACTCTTCCATCAACATTCATTCATAAGAAACTTTTCATAAGTCAATAATAAACATCAAATGTCTCATAAGCTTTTATTTCTCATTATTTAGATATCATACTTCAAGGTACATAGTGAATATCATTAATTTAAATCATTCATACCTATCATCTTTCAAAAACATGAACGTGAAAACATGAAATGCATCTCAAAAAATCCTCAACTTTATAGTATCTCATAGTATCACAATATTTACAACTTTAAATATCATAAACTAGCTCATCAAACCATCGCATCATAATATCAAATAAAGGGATTCACATCATTCATAACATTCTCACAAACTCATTCCTTGCTTAATTTTCCTTCAACATTAACAACATTCATAAATCATGTATCTTACCATAAAGCCTTCATCACATAAGAGATTTTCCATATAACTTAGTCCAAACATGGTGGTTAATGTATTTAAGCTTAAAATCATATAATTGAAGAGTAAGGAATATGAGAGGAGTAACTTAGAGTCATTTAGGAAGTCATTCAAACAACCTAACAAAATACTTGGAAAACCCCAATTTGGGTATCATGAAAACCATTCAAAAATTTATATTATTTTCAAGTCTTTCAAGATGTCATAGCTTACAAAGATTTAACATAATAATCATACCATAATCTCAATCATTAGTAAGAGTCGATGCATCAATAAATCAAGAATCAGCAAATTTCCAACATTTTTCATGTAATGGAGTGGTAATAGAAAATACCCATAAAGAATTAGTCATTAGAAACAAGAAATTTGACTAAAATAGTTTTGGGGCTCCATGGGTGAAAGAACTCATGGATGAAGACCCACATACCTTAATCTTGGAGTTTTGTTGAAGAAGTACTTGAGGGTTGAATTGTGTTCTTGAAACTTAAGATGAGTTCTTTAGATTCTTGAATTTTAATAGGATAGTTGATGATGTTTTGGAAAGGATCTTGAGAGCTTTTAGTGTCAACACACAAACCTAGGGCCTAGGTGTGACACAAAAAATGAGAATCCAAAGGCCCCCAAACAAGCCTCTTAAATCATAATTGCACATTATAGGTTTAAATGGTAAATGACAAATAGATGACAATGAAATATAGGAAATGGGACTAAGGGACAACTTGCAACCATAAGCCGAAGCATAAGTTAAATAGTTTAAAACATACCAAGTGTAGCAATAGTCCAGACACACCTCTAAACAATGACAATAAATAGAGTCAAGAATACAAGTATGGGCTCCTTAATACTAAGTCAAAATGAAAGTACATCAAATATCTGAATAACAAAGGCAAACATTGAAGATAAGGGTTCTTTTCTCGATGAATGGGAACTCACCAAAGCTTAAAGTCTTCACGAGCAATCTAGCCACGCGGAGGAGGATGAGGTAGATCGCTTGTCCCTACATAATTATAGCATATAGGCAAAGATGCGGTTAGTACTTTAGAATGTACTAAGTAAGCGGGTATGCAATGTAACAAGTAAATATAATGACAAAGAATACTTACCCAATATGACAAACTCCAAGCTTAAAAAATATATTTAGTTCCAAAGTAAAGCATAAAGTAATGCCATGAAAATGCATAGAGAAGCACATATGCAAATAAGTGTGGAAATAAGACCATAATCGACAAAATCATATGAGCTATAATATGGAACACCGATGTCACACTCCATATCGGCCAAAGAGTGAGTCAACTTGCCGGGGTATAACTCCAGAAACAGAAATACTAAATGGATCCACTGGTCAAAAACCCTAAAAAGGCATAATCAAAATATCTTATGGTGGCACGTAGTTATGAGACTAGGAGCTTTATATAATACCCCTAGGTTGAGCCTCACTCCTAATTCATTCGGTGCTAAGTCAAAATCTCACGAAAACGGACAATGCATATTAGAAATAATCAAAACTTAATTTAGTTTGGAAACTCATAACTTGTAAAATACTCCCTCCATCTCAAATTAATTGAATTTTTTAGGCTTTTTTCAAGGTTCAAAATAGTTGAGTTTTTCAAAGTTTAAGATGAATGTTTGAAACTTTTTTCATATTTACCCTTCATTTATTGAACTTTTATATTTTCTAGGAAATAAATTACACTATATATTTATGATTTTACAAAGAGTAGTAGTGGAAAGTTTGTCTTTGAATGTTTTTCTTAATATGTGTGCATTACCTTACAAATTCAGTTAATATGAGATGGAGGGAGTAAATCATATTCAAACTTGTACTTAGAATAGCTCCTTAACAAAGATTCAAAATAAAATAAAATGGGTCTTAAGTCAGCCGACATCATCTCATACTTGTATTCACTTATATTTGTCCAAAATCATAAGTTCATGTTATGCCATGAACGCCAAATATCCAAAGTTCATAACTCAACTTAAATCACGTTTGGGGACAGGTTCAATAACTTTAAAATCATGAATTTAATATTTAAATAAAGTTACAATAATCATACACATAATTTAGGATAAAAATCATAATAACTCATTTATGTATCTAAGACTGGAAAATATAGACTAGATTAAATAATGCAAATATGAAATGCTTGAATTAAAACCTTGATAAATATACAAATAATCATAAAATATATGAATAACCATAATTTAAGAAAATATCAATTAGTATACAATTATACATAAATCAAAGATTGAAAAATTTGTAATTCAAAATTTAGTTTCCGAAGAAGACTTCTTGGTTGAAAGGAAACCAA
The DNA here is from genome assembly GCA_011800125.2 of Solanum clarkiae. Taxonomy (NCBI): domain Eukaryota; kingdom Viridiplantae; phylum Streptophyta; class Magnoliopsida; order Solanales; family Solanaceae; genus Solanum; species Solanum clarkiae. The sequence continues at coordinate 3,446 of JAABOM020057525.1, read as the reverse complement.
GAATCAAAACCACATACCTTGCTTGATTAGCCTTGAGAAGATGAAGAGACTTGGTGGAAATCTTGAAGAATACTTAGCCTAAGTATTGAGAGAATTTGGGAGAGCAATGTGGATTAGGGGATTTTGTTTCTTTGAAGAGTGATGTAGAGACTAAGTAGATGAGGGTTATTTGTACTGATTTTGGGGGGCTATAAGGGTTATTTGCTTACTAAAAAGTGTTCAAAAATGTATGGAGGAAAGAGCATAAAATCAAGTGGTGCAAAGGGGCTTTTTGACTCACTTTTAAAAAGAAGAAAGATGCCAAATACAAGGGAGTGGGTATGAAACCTAGGTGTGGCGGCATTATCCTTTCCCATGGTGCTATGGCATGGTATGGTATGGCCTCAAGTCGTGCTAAGGGCACGCCAAAGGCTGCCCATGCAAGCATGCAACAATGGCAAAAGAATTACTCCCAAACAAGCTAATTACGCAACTTTCATATATACCTTCATTTCGAGAATTCCAAATACAAATCAAACTTCATTTTTAGTCTTAACTTCACATAACATTTCCCCCAAAATATTATATCAAGGATAAACCAACCGTCCTTCCAAGACCAGCTCAACAATCACATAACTAAACCAAGCTAATCACTAAAGATAACCTTCATTTCAAATTTTACTTAACTCAATAGGAATTCACTTGAACATTATCTTTCACGCAAATATAGGCTTAAAAACACTTAGTACATTACATTTGGTGTGAAAATGGCTAATGATTGAGGGTTTTCCATCTATATAGGCAATTGAGTTATTACCCAACTGCCCCCGAGTGAAAACAAAGGTCTTTCAGACTTTTTGAACTAGACCGCGATAGGTCCGTGTTGCGGCCTGGTCCCACACAACTAGTGGTTTGCGAAATTTCACCAAAGAATTATTATTTTTGCGCGGGCAAAATATACCTTGTAGGTAACCGTCTCCCCACTCAAATTTTCCCTCTGAACAAGAATATGAAGTCGGATTTGTGAAATTCTGTATGAATTTTTAGATATTAAAAAAATGCATCATGGGGTCTTTTCGAGCTACGTTGAAGGGTGTCACAGTTGTACTCATGTGTTGTTGGAACCATTATCACTATTGATTCAGGACAGGTGATGCAGACATTGGGTTGACTTGCCGATAGGCAGGACCTAATAGGCGTCATCATGACTTTAGAGGTTGGATCGTGATAGCTCATTTAATATTAGGATTCTTTTTATATTTTAGGACTCGATATATTTTGGGGTTTTTTATATTATAGAGATAAATTAAATAATAATTTGAGTTAAAAAGTGAAAAGTTGATTTTGTCTAAATAAGAGAATTTTATAGAAGGCAAAAAGGTCAAACAACATTTTAAGAATCTTCATGTTTTTAATATAGTATAGATTAATTTTAGATATAAAAATTAGTTTGTTTATAAATTAGTTTTTCTGTATACGACTTTGTTTAAATTAAATTTATGTCAGTTCTATTATAGATTATCGATGGATTATCGATTTTAATAATTTCTAACTTGACATAAAAAAATTAAGGACAAAGAAATTCATTTTGAATCAGGTAATGCGCTAATAGATTATTTATGGGAGCATAGTGATCTTGAAAGTTGAATATTTATGTAGAATTTAAAATAAATTTTTCAATAATGTTTATTTAATCATATTTCATTAATGATTTTACTTTTATTGGTATTATCCATTACTATGTATACTATATAATATTTGCTAGCAATTTATATCATTTTAATTAAGGCTTAAGTCGTCTACGGCCTCTTAAAGTTATCCGCATATTTCACTTAGACACTTTAACTAGGAATAGTACCTATTGAACACTTTAGCTATTTAAAAATCATTCATATTAGACATTTTTTAATAATCAGCTAAAAATATGAAGTGTATGTGATGCACTCGTGATGACATGACAAAAATATCTAATTAAAAGATGACATGTGGTTCTGAGCCCCAAAAATTACAGAAAAATAAAATTATATTTAGAATTATTTCAAATACATTTTCTATTCATTTTTTTAAATAAAAAAATATTTTTCCGACCCGACCCTACCCAACCCCCTTTCTTCTTCTTCTTCCAAGACATTTCTATCACAAAATCCAACTTTTTCTTAGATTCAAAATTTCTTTTAAAAATTATTTTTCGTACCTAATACTTCAAAGAGAAAGATATAGAGAGAGATCAGTACAAAGGCAAAGAGAATTTATCAACATTAATCATCTCTAAATCGATGACAAAAAGAAATTGAGAGCACCTAAATAAATTATCGTATTCTTAAATATAATTTTGATAAACTTAATGAATTTACATTTTAATTTGAGTAATAATGTTTGTTCAGAGGTGATCGATTATGAAGATGAACGAATATTGGTTTTTTTCACTCCAATGAAGAAAAATCATTCTTTTACTTCTTTCTTCATAGAGATTCAGTTATTTAATTTTTTATTATATTTTTTTTATGAAGATTGAAAAGAATAAAACTACAAAAGAAGAAAGTGTTGGTGATAAAAATGGAGAAAGTTTGAAAACTAAAAAAGTGAAGAATATGACTGGCAAGGAGGAGAGGGGAGGGGGGGGGTGCATTTCTATTGTGGACTAAGAAATTATTATTTTTAAAAATATTTAAAAAGTATTTTGAGTTATTTGCAGTGCCAAGTGTTAATAGAACAAGAAAGATATAATTTTTTCATAAAAATTAAAAAAATGATTTTGGATTCTTCAAGCACGCAGTAATAGTGAAAAATAATTTATTTTTCCAAATCAATATTTTGGGTTTAATAAGTACACATTTTGAATAATTTAAGTGTTCAATAGGTACTAGTCCTAATTGGGTTGTCTAAATAAACTATGTGGACAACTTTGAGGGGCCGTCGAGGAGTTAAGTCTTTAAAAAATTATGATATAAAATAATTTTATATTAAATGACTACAAAAGAAAAGAAATATGAATCTATATGGTGAATGTTTTTGTTAGAACCCGTAAGTCCTTAATTGGTTCATTTTGGTAAAGTTTGGGACCAAATGTAAATTTGCTTCTAAGTGTAGTCCTTAAGATTTAATGGTTGTGGGGTCATATGTTGTGGTTTATTTTTATTGGTGCAAGTGAAGATATTTCGCCTATATATATGTCTTCATCTTATCTGCAAATAAGAGTTTCATACTTAGCCAAAAAAAATAAGAGAGAGAGAGAGGGCCAAGAGCATAGTAGCTCTCGGCTGCTACAGTGAGGAAGAAAAAATTGCTTTTTTCTGATTTTTAATTATTTGACACTTCAAGCTCGGTATATTGGATCCCTTAAGTGGCGTGGAAGCGTTAGTTGGTCAAGAAAACGCTTGGTTTGACAGTTACGAAGATTTGAGTCTAGTAAGGGATTGTAAGGTATGTTAATTTCTAGCTTCTTTTATGTAAATTAGAGATTGTGG
>JAABOM020057524.1:0-15029 GCA_011800125.2 Solanum clarkiae | reverse complement strand
CCAAGGTGATTGGCTAGGTCTAATAAATCCCTTCTCCAACAAATCTTTCAATTGTTCCTTTAACTCCTTCAACTCCATCGGGGCCATACAGTAAGGGAAAATGGAGATAAATTGGGTGTTGGGAAGGAGATCTATACCAAAATCTATCTACCTTTGGGGAGGGACATCGGGAAGGTCATTTGGGAAGACATCAAGAAACTCATTCACAACCAGAACCGACTCAATGGAAGGGACTTTGGGCTCCTCATCTTTGACTCTCGCAAGATGATACAAACACCCCATGGAAATCAGCCTATGGGCTTTAATGCATGAGATGAACCTACTCCTTACTACCACATCATGACTTTCCTACTCAAGAAAGGGTTCGTTTGAAATTGAAACTTGACCCTAAGAATTCTACAATCAATAGAAGCATAGTATGCATGCAACTAATCCATCCCAAGAATAACATCAAAATCTACCATAGCTAATCCAACAAGATTGCAAGGTAGGATTTTATGCAATAACCAAATCAGACAATTCCTATACACCCTCCTAGCAATAATAGATGCACCAATAGGAGTAGACACTTCATATGACTCATGCAACAACTCCAACTCAACATGGAACTTTTTAGCAACAAAGGGGGTAACAAAGGAAAGGGTGGCACCTGGATCAATCAAAGCATATACATCAAGATCAAAAAATTTCAACATACCGGTAACAACATCAGGGACCTCACCAACCACTTCCCTCCCATGTAAAGCATAAAAGCGATTGTGCCTTAGGGAACCACCTTGAGGACCATCTCTACCTAATGGAACCACATTTTCACCCTGAACCTTGCCACGGTTTCTTGAACAATCTACTTTCTTGTGGCCAAGATCCCTGTATTCAAAGTATGCATTGGAACCCTTCAAGCATGGGCCCTTATGACTCCCTCCACATCTAGGACACACATCATTAGGAGCGATCCCAACATTACCTTGAGGCCAAGGGAAGTCATTGGCAAACCCCCTATTAGTAGCATATGGAGGCCTTTGGCCTTGAGGAAATCTAACACCCTTGGGAAACTTGCCTTCAAATTAGGCCCTCTTGGCCTCATGATCCCTCCTCTTTCTCAATTTCTCCTCTTCCATTTGCTCGGCCGAGATAAGTCCATGTCACTAATAAGCATTGCGGACCGGCACTATTCACTTACCAAATCGGAGACCTCCATAAAAAACTTGTTCATCCTTGACCTAGAATCGGCCACCAAGTAAGGAGAATACTTTGAGAGTTGATTAAATATGAGGGCATATTCGCTCACACTCATACCATCTTGTTTCAAGTTCATGAACTCAACCAATTTTGCTTCTCTAAGCTCCAGAGGGAAGAACCGATTAAGGAAGGCCAATTTGAATCCCTCCCAAAGCACCATATAGCCATGACCCTTCTCACCTTTCTATTGATCAAACCAAATTTGAGCCATCCCCTTGAGTTGGTATGCCTCCAACTCCGCCTTCTCATTTGTCCCAACACCCATGATTGACAAGATTTTGTAGATTTAATCAATAAATTCTTGTGGATCCTCCATCCACCCTTGACCTATGGAAAACTGGAGGATTTATCCTCATAAAGTCCCTTAACCTAGCTCCCGGGTAATAGCATGAGGCGCTCAGGCGCCTTGTTGGACTTGGTTGGCCACCACTTAGGCAAGCGTAGTAACAGCATCCCAGAGCTCACCATTAGTAGGTTGCTCTTCAGGAATTTGGGCCCATCTTCCTCTTGTATTCGGCATGATCTACAATAGCAAAGAACAATTGTTAGGGGGGAATACTTATCACAACTCTATAGCACGACTTAGGACATAAAGAAGGGAAACATTTCTCAAAGCACCTCATGGCCTCCTATTCATAGTCATGGTACACTTCACAACCATGAATAGGACTCTAATCGGCGTGCTGTGTTGGACTCTGAGGATCTATCAACCTAGTGCTCTGATACCAATTTTGTCATGACCCAAGCCAAGGGCCTAGGTGTGACACAGCGAATGGGCAACCCAAAGGGACCCCAAACAAGTCTCTTAGCATATCGTCACACATCCTTGGTTGCGAAAGCATACAAAGACATATACAAATAAAAGTAAGGGCAACGGGACTAAGGGAAAAACTTACATCAACATCAAAGTCAAAGGTCAAGAGTCAAGCTCATACATATTACACACCTTGTCCAACATACACCTCTAAAACATAGAAAGAACGGGGGCAAAGACAAAGTAACCGGGTTCACCCTCATAGCCAAGGATAACACAAGATAGTGTCTCAATACATAGATAATAGAGAAAGACATAAACCAAAGTCCCCGAAATAGAAGACTCACCAATATGCTTGGAATAGTGCTGCCTAGCCACGTAGGGGAGGAGGATGATCAACTCGGGCACCGGTCCCTACATGGTGATATCATGTAGTCAAGAGTATGTGTTATTGCATTTGAATGTACTAAGTATGTGGGATGCAATGTAGCAAGAGATAGGCATCATAATCCAAAATGCAAAATGATAGACAATTAGCATATTATAGCAAGATGGCATATATGATCAATGCATAAGTAAATCATGCTTAAGTATATCGTGCTCATAGAGAATATCATATGTGTAAAATAAGACCAAGCAAGCTATCCAAGGATAAATCCCTTGGTGGTTGATGGTGGTCGCACCCCGCCATCCATAGTGACAAAGTATAAACCTCTCGCATGGTTGATGGTGGTCCCACCCCACCATCCATGGAGATGAGGTATAAAACGCTCGCATAGTTAATGATGGTCACACCCAAACATCCATGGTGACGAAGTATAAACACGTCGCATGGTTACCCGGGCTCTTTTCCCCCGGATCAGGCATGGTCTATGCAACACTTTATATAGGATTCGCTATAGGCTCTAATGCAATATCTCATGTAGGAATAAACATATACATAAGCTCATTTCATCATCATAACATCATTCATATCATATCTCATGCTTTGGACCTTCAATTCCTCAAGAAACCATAACTGGACATTTTATCAAACACCTTGGGGGTATGTAATGGGGGTAAAAGAGAATGCAATTTAGAGATGAAATCATGTAGGAAAATCTGTGGTAAAGCCTTTAGTCAATACCTTGCAACACCCCCAAGATATTCATATCAAAACACCTCATCAAATCCAACATTAGATCAAAGATTTGAAACTCAAAACATGCTAAAACCACCATACTTTCATAAATCAGAATCACTGAGCAGAAAATTCCTCAATATTCAAGACCCACATGCAAAATCAACTTTAAATCATGCAATATTAAGTAAAATAGGGTTTAGGCACCATAAGTGGAAGGACCCAATGGTTCAACACCACATACCTTAGCTTTTGTGAAGTTCCTGGAGAAGACTTTAATGGAGATTTGAAGCTTAGGTGAGATCCTTGAAGAAATCCTTAAGATTGGCCTTGAGTTTGGGACTTGAATTTAGGGTTAGAAATGAGTCTAAGTGTTTGGGGAAATATTGGAGAATGTTTTTGGGTGATATAAGGGTGAAATAAGACTAGGTATAGGCGAAAATACATTTGGAAAAACTTAGGTCCAACACTTAGAAAAATCTGGGCGAACTAGGAAAAGACAGTGTAGGAATTACACCTCTCCGCATCACGGAGAGGTCGCAGATGCTCTCAAGAAATCGCACCAAGCGAAATTTCATAATTCGATTCCTTTGCTTTAAAATTGAGGTTAGACCCTTGTCAGCTAATTTGGACCCCGTAAACAAGAATATGAAGTCATGTTTTCGAAATTCCAAATGGATTTTTAGATATATAGAAAACAAGATTTTGGGCACTTCCGAGGCACATTTTCAGGCACTTTTTGGGTTCGTGTCACTAACTGTATTCCCAGGCAACGGCGCTATAATTTTTTATGTTCCTGATCCAATAGTAAAGTGGTTGAAGTCAACAATAAACTTATCAAAGATTAGAGTAGAATCCATAGGGAATACGAGGCTAGACTGTGTTGATTCACTAACAATCATTTCAAGAATCAATCGCTATATTCTCTAAAATTGGGGGGATTGAGATTCAAAATTAAGAACAGAAATAAACACTATGCTAAGTATGCAAGAAGACAATCAAATTGAGGGACAACTTGGCAATTGTCTTCCCCATGATTTGTTGACTCAATTACCCTAGACAACATAACTCCAATTAGGAATTCGTATGCAAGACGGTAACCTAGGATCTTCCAGCTCTTTTATGAAGATGAAGGTCAAATTTCACCATGGCACTTAGTTGGCAACCATGGTGTGCCAACTAACCATTACTCATTTGTCCCAGTCAACCTCCTCTTGGTCAGGTTTGGTTGATTAGACGAGAACACATCAATCGAATCCTTTCATTTACTTCCCTTTTCCTATTCGTCACTACCTTGGTCGGGATCTTGATAGTATGAAGGATTTGGGGTTGGTCACCACCAAATAACAATCTAAACAAACTGAAATCAACAATACATGCAAAACGTCAATCAAAGAAATGCACGAAGTCTAGGTTATTTCAAGTCAACTACTCATGGTTCCCACATCCTCAAATTGTAGGTGCTTAGCAACTTATTGCTAAGGAAAAATCAACAACAATGAATGTAGAAGACAAAGTTGAGAGTTTACCCAATATAATGAAGAACAAAAACACCTTCAAGTTGGAAACCACAAGCTTTTAATGGAAGATGAGTACAAAGTGACTTTCCAAACCCCTAAAGTGGGTCTTCAAATTAAACATAGAAATCTGCGCTAAACCCTAGAAATATTCTAGAGAGAATATTCAAAGTGTGGAACCAAAATTTCAAAGTCTGGATTTTCTACTTTCTAAAACCCCATCATAAAGTATTTATACTGTTTACAAATTTGCCCTAAGATTAAATAGAAAATATAGTTGGCAGCAGGTACATCGCGCAAGTACGGATCGTAGGGTGACCTACGAGTCATAATCGGGCTATCGTATTCAGCACTTGGTATTTTGGACTTGATTGTTATGACCCACTATTACAAGTCATTGCTTCGGATATGACTCATATATTCCTCTTGTAGTCTAGGCCTTCAATTCTTGGTCCAAACTTTTAACTCACTGCTCCTTGCTACGAACCCCACCTATACAAGTCGTAATGAGACCTACGACTCATAGGGTGGCCTCGTATGGCTGACCTTCACTTTGCAACTCCTTAATTTTGCTCATTGTTCCATGCTATGAGAACACCTTATGACTCGTAGCTTGGGGTACGACTGGTAGGATGGATCGTATGTCCTGTACTTCAGCAAAATTTGCAATTTTGTTTGAAATCATGCCAACCTGTATTTTCTGCACAACTAACACATACATAAAAAACATAAAAAGTCCCATTAAGAACTTGTAAAATCCCTTGTTTTAGGTATCAAATATGTTATATTTTGATAGCACATCAGTGACTAGCACTTGGAAATTATTGCTGGTCCCCAAGCGAACCCTTGGTCTGGCTGACTTACTCAATTGGAACTTTACAAGCATGCAGAAGCTTTACAAGATGAACCTTTTAAAATATTTGATAAAACTAAGATAATCTAAATCTTGCTTTATACAAAGTGTGAAAATATCACTTAATACATCAGTAATAATGCTTAACATATCTGACTGAAAAGACTAGACTGACTCACAACTCTGTCCATGAAGCCTCTACTATACTGAAAATAGGTGCCGCAACAAGACATACGACTACCTCACTGTAAAATTAAAATACATAAACTAAACTAACTAGAGTCCTCTGAAAGTGAAGAGGTCTCACCAACTGCTTCTGGAATACTGTCTTGCTAAATTCTTGCTATCATGTGGACATTTGAATCTGCATCATAAAATGATGCAGCGCCAACGCGTCAGTACGTGAAATGTACGGTATGTAAAATGGCCAAAATAAGAAATTCAAGATTAAATGCTCAAAATCATAGCCTTAATGCTGAACATATTTCAATAACATAAGTAATGTATTATAGCAATATATCTGATTTGATGCATAACTAAATGCAACTCAATTTTTGTCTGAAAATAATATATACTATAGCTTGGGGAGTTTCTCTAACTGACAACCACCACTATGAGCTTCATGATGATACAGCATGTTGCTCATGCTGCCAGAGCCATCCTATACTTTGTCAGGGTAAAGAATGAAAACTAGGCGAGTAGATCAACCCCAAAACTGGGCTATCTTAGTGGCACTGAGGAGTTGTACATCTGGTACAATCCTATCCTATGCTGGCTACATAGTTTATAGGGTTTGAGTTATCTGAACCCGTACCCATATCTGTTCTCAATACTACTCTCAAAACATGTATTGTGCTCATTAACTGTAAAAATGTCCCTCTTTAGGGGAAAACTGATAATCTACTATTTGGAGCCTTGGCTCAACATTTATCCTATAAACTGTTTTTCTATCTCAGAACTGATAATACTTTATTTAAAGAGAGAAAATAGGCATGCTCTTTACTGATAAAATGATGCATTTGCAACTGTAAGTTTTCTCGAACTTTGAAATTTATGCATGATGAATAGTAATACTAAATACCTTAACTAACTGGACTAATCTTTCGAAACTGATATGTTGTGGTAAAAAGATAGTGTAGTAAATAGGTTACTTGTATAATTCATGCTGAGGTACTTCTTGAAACTTATTTCTACTTTGGACTGGATAACTTCTCGATGCAACTAAAGTATGATAACGAATTGGTTATCAAAACTCATTTACGGCTCTTATAAATGTAGTAATACTTTAGGAATCTAAGGAGATCTACTCAATGATGATGTTCTTAGCATAATACTTATGGAATAATAAGGATTTTATGATATGGTTCTAGAATTTCTCCATAAGATCACAGGACTGAAATTGGCTTGACTTTTGACTAGCATTCTTGATAGTAATTATAGATTAGGCACGAAAATAAAATTTTAGGTAGCCTTACATACCTGAAAATCAAAAAACAACCACAATTCAATGGATCACAGTCAAATACTTGGAAACCCTAGCTTCTCTCCTCTTTTCTTCGCTCATAGTCTTTTTAAGGACTTGGAAAGGACATAGAATAAGGTTTGAAACCCTCTTTATACTTAAAACGACCTATTTTTTCATATATCAAGTCCAAAAGGGGTTTACAAAGGTCTAGAATTCCCCTCATGCAATTCAAAAAAAAGTCATTTTCGGAATGCCGGGTCTGCGACGTGGACTGCGTATTTTTTTGGTATTTTTTCTTGAAATCTCCGAACGAGCTTTCTAATCCCTTGGAAAATTTTTGGGCTGAAACCAAATGTTGATCCGTGATAGAGGCGTGTCATGCCCCTATCACACACCCTCATTGGTTCAATTTTTCACATCAAAAATTTATCTTTTGATACGGTTACTCTAAAAATCAACCGACACCATTTTTCCACTCAATTTTCATGCTGATCGCATATCTGGCCTCGGATTTGCCATCAGATCATGGGAAGACGTGTCATGTGCACATCCATCCTCTAGGGGTATTTTGATAATTTTACCAGGTATTACATTATCTCCCCCTTGAGATCATTCATCATCGAATGATGAGTAAAGGTGGATATTAAGGCATATAGACTCAAGTTCCATCTCAATACTCACATCAACCAATCAAACTTTCGACTCCTTATCAATCTTAAAAAATATTTGTCCAGACTCAAGAATATACATATCAACTAAAGAATAGATCAATTTAAGTCAAAGTAAGAAAATTACCTTGAAAATTCTCATCATCAGGCACAAATAACGATCAAGACTTCTCTCAGTACTCAATCAACAAAGCTAGACAATCATAAGTCACTCGGAATAAACAAATTAGTTTAGATCAAGAGTAGAGATATTCTCTTAGACATTTTCACCATCAAGCACAAATGAAACGTTGAAACTCAATCAATTTGAAATGTTTAAGCACTTCTTTGATCAGTTGTTCGAACTCAAGAAGGAAACAATCAACTCTAATCGAGAATGGGGTCATCAATACATAAGACTCTATGTACAACTCTCAAGCTCAGCACCTCATCTCAATTGTTCTCCTTTTCATGGCACTCTACTTTATCAACTTAAGCTTGTAGCTCCTATTCAACTCTGTAGCTATCCACATCCTCTTGTTAAATTCAAGCCTACTTCTGAGCCTCAAGGTGCTACCCTTAAGACGATTATATTCATACAAAGCTAATCTTTAATACTTAGATTTATACTTCCACAGGGGCTTTCATTAAAAGATCACTAGTCCTTTTGACTATTTCACTATCACGACTTCTTCAATAGTCTATCATTAATACTCACATAACAATAGCCATGCATTCAAGCCTATCACTCTAACCACTCTCCCCAACTATGCTCTTCCTCTTGAGTTCTACACTTTATTAACTAAAGCTTGTAACTCCCATCATCACCTAAGTATATTGCATATGCTTATGATTTTCAAGCCTAACTCAAAGTCACAAAGCGCTACCCATAGGATGATCATACTTATGCCAATCTAATCCATAAGGATTATGTTCTGCACTTCCATAGAGTCTTTCTTTTAGAGAATACTAATCCTATAAATCTACTAGGAATCCATTTTAAAAGTCATCAATAGCAGACAACTATCCCTCATTTAATAGCGATCACACATTCAAGCTTACCATTCTAATCACTTTATAGCTTATTAGAGGGCAATATCATTTAAGAACTTTAATACTTATTTAGCACCTCTAGACCTGCAATCTTATTAGCTCCTATTAGGAGGCATACTAATATACTCTTACCTATTTGTTACATACAACAAGATCTCGTCTTTGATTTATCTATCTGCAACCTTAAATGGGATGTGCATACTATAATTGTCACCATAAGTGACACCCATTCTCTTTCATGTGTCACAACTCATCTACTATCAACACTGAAGGAAAGAATTATTAGCAAAGCTTAGAGTATAATATCATAAGAACGATTTATTCAAGAAATCTAATCTGACAAAATTTATAACATAATATGATGCCACTAGTGTTTTAGGCCTCATCATGAGTTTATGGAACTATGTATACTGTGAAGCTCAAGTATTGTCTTGGGTAACATAAGGCTGAGAATTGGTTCATGAGATAAGAACAGAATTGCCGAATAAAGTTATCACTTCTCACTTTAAGAACTAAGCACGAACATGGATCATCATAGAGTGCATGGGTCTGAATCATGGGCATAGTGCCCTTGCATAAGATAAGAATAAAGTAGCATCACGATGAAGTATAAGGAATATAAGATAGAAAAGCAATGATGTTTCATCCTGATCAACTTAACTTTATCAAAAGCTCAAGATCTACTTTGACTTATTACCTAAGCATCTCCCCTTAGCTCAAGCATCACCTCTCTAAGTTTGTTAAGTGGTTCTCTTTGCTAAGCTATAAGTACTATCCTCCACGTAATTGGAACCCCACTATACACAGAATGTTGATATCCTTCTGTCATTTACTACTCAAAGATATGAAATTGTTGCTAAAGTTTCCTCTGAGATACCAACTTTTAACTTTCTTCTATCTTTATAGGCATCTTCCATTACTTGTTACTCTTATTGGCACAATAGTCGTTCTCTATGACTCTTACGATCTAACATCTTCCTTTTTAGTCTGCTAACACTCATCTTCTATATTCACATATATTTGACTGAAGAAAACTTGGACTGCAATGGGAGATTCCTCATTATCTATGGCTATCCCCATTTGACCCAACTCTTAAGGGCAGTAATGAATGTCTACATTAGCCTACTCCACATTGAAAACTCAATTATACTATCTATATTCTTGTGGCAGACATAACTTAGAGCTTCGTACAATTTATAAAATCATGGATACACATCTTAAGTCTCTTGCTATCTAACGAGTTATCCTCAATCTTCTATCTCTACAAAGCACCTACACCACACTTATCCATAACATTCTAAGTCAACATCTTAATCTCGAACATACACTATGGGGAGCCTCTTAGAGCAATTCTCCAATTAAGACAGTCGTTGTCACAAAGTTATCTCCCTTTTCACTCTACTCCTCAAAATTTAAACTTAGGGTCTAGTACTGATATGGGCATTAAACACTCCTGTCATATCACACCAACACATAACTACTAGGTAAAATTTTAGAAATCTAGGCGTACTAGAATCTCATAGCAAATACTTAATCAACACACCTCACATTTATAGACTATCTTGGATACATATCATAGGCCCTTTTTTTATCTAATGACTTAACATTAATGCACTATTTTCATCTAAGGGTCACAGTCACCATACTCGTATCCACACTTCTTTCGGGTTTACATCTTAATTTCTCACTCATGCTATGTCAAGTCTACTAGACCAAATCTCTGACTAATAGTATTACAATCATCGTGTCATTCTCCTTTTCATAATACTCACCTAAGTTCGAGCTTAAGGTTTAATAACAAGCATATACATCCACACTTCTTATATGCTATATTAACTCTAAACTATTAGATAAAGTCAAGAAATGTTAGAGCAGTAAATCTCATGATAAGAAATCTATCTTTATCTCATATTGCCTCTAAGTATAGTCGATCATCACACTCTCTCCCTTATAGGTTAAGTAGCATCTCTCTCATCCACTATACCTCCTTGCTTAGCTAAACTTAGAACTCTATAAATCTCATATGAATCTTCTTTCAAAATCATGAGTCTAGTCTAGATCTACTACCTTATGCCCTCTGCTCTTATATTCAACACATATACTTATCATTACTAACACAATGCTATGTCAATATCAACTCCTTTCTCATTCAAGTGAGCACCATCATACTAACTAACAACTCTTCTTTTACCTTATACGGGAAGCTAGACGATACTTATTATTATTCTTTAATCAGAAGTTAGAAGGAACTCGACTTGTCACTTCATAACTTTTAGCTACTAGCTTCAAGCAGTTACTGTTCCCACTCTTCGTGATTTCTATATCTTTCTAGCTCTAGGACCATCCTACCACATATGATTTACAAAGACCTTCAATCACTTTCTCACAAGGAAGTGGATACTACTAAATATTGGAGGCATAACTTAACTTTTATCTCAAGAATAATATCGGAAGAACTATTAGGGAAAAGAATATGGAAATACATCATATCTTGCTCCATCTCAAATGCACCATTCATATGAATAGGGGTGTATTACTTTAGATCGCTAAACTTAAGCATACTAGTTGACTCCTCTCAAACCTAGTGTAGTCTCTTTGTTTACTTTATATAAAGGTAACTCATTAGTAAGGATCTGAAATTTTCTGTTCAACCCACCTTAAGTATAAACAGTAGTTATACGAATCTATCAAAGGCATGAATCTGGACAAGTTTCTTAGAAAGTAACTCTACTGCATGATGTAGAGTGTGAAAGTAGGGAAACTTTTCATAGATGTGAATAGTCCCTCATTTATAGAAGTGGGGCTCTCACAACCATAATAAAGATCTTACATATACGGCTTCATAGACACCCTAGGACACTTGAACGCTTGCTCTAATACCATGTTTGTCATGCCCCGAGTCTACACCTTAAACGTGACTGGCACTCAGAAACCATTGTTGGTCCCTAAGAGAACCCTTGGCTTGGCTGACTTACTCAACTAGAACTTTATATGCATGCAGAAGCTTTACAAGATGAACCTTTTAAGATAGTTGATAAAACTCAGATAATCTCAATCTTGCTTTATACAAAGTATGAAAATATCTCTTAATACATTAGTAAGAATGCTTAAGATGTCCAAATGAAAAGACTAGACTTACTCACAACTCTTTCTATGAAGCCTCTACTATACTGAAGATAGGTGTAGCAACAAGACCCATAGATACCTGACCGTAAAATGAAAATACATAAACTAAACTAACTAGAGTCCTCTGGAAGCGAAGAGGTCTCACCAACTGCTTCTGGAATACTTTCTCACTAAATGTCTGCTATCATATGGACACCTGAATTTGCATCATAAAATGATACAGCGCCAAAGCATCAGTACGTGAAATGTATGGTATGTAAAATGGCCAAAACAGGGAAACTCATGATTAAATGCTCAAAATCATAGGCTTAATATTGAACATAATTCAATAATATAAGTAATGCATTACAGTAAAATATCTGATTTGATGCATAAGTAAATGCAATTCTATTTGTGTCTGAAAATAATATATACTATAGCTTGGGGAGTTTCCCTAACTGAAAACTAGCACTATGAGCTTCGTGATGATACAATGTCTTGTCGACACTGTCAGAGCCATCCCATACTTTGCCGAGGTAAGGAACGAAAACTAGGGGCGTAGATCCATCCCAAAACTGGGTCATTTCAGTGGAAGTGAGGAGTTGTACATCTGATACAATCCTATCCTATGCTGGCTACATAGTTTGTGGGGTTGGAGTTATCTCAACTCGTATCCACATCGATGCTCAATACTATCCAAAAACATGTATTGTGCTCATTAACTGTAAAAATACCCCTCTTTAGGGGAAAACTGATAATATGCTATTTGGAGCCTTGGCTCAACATTTATCCTATAAACTATTTATCTGAGAACTGATAATGCTTTCTTTAAAGAGAGAAAATAGGCATATTCTTTACTGATAAAATGATGCATTTGCAACTGTAAGTTTTCTGGAACTCTGAAATTTATGCATGATGAATAGTAATGCAAAATACCTTAACTAAGTGGAATGATCTATAAAACTTATATGTTATGCTCAAAAGATAGTGTAGTAAATAGGCTACTTGTATAATTCATGTTGAGGCTTGAAATTTATTTATACTTTGGACTGAATAACTTCTAAATGCAAGTAAAGTATTATAATGGAATGGTTATCAAATTCATTTAGGGTTCTTGTAAATATAGTAATACTTCAGGAATTTAAGGAGATCTACTCAATGATGACGTTCTTAGCATAATACTAATGGAATAATAAGGATTTTATGATAAGGTTCTAGAATTTCTCCGTAAGATCATAGGGCTGAAATTGACTTGACTTTTGACTAGCATTCTTGATAGTAATTAAAGATTAGTTACGAAAATAAGATTTTAGGTAGCTTAACATACGTGAAAATCGAAGAACAACCGTAACTCAACGGATCACGGTCGAATACTTGGAAACCCTGCTTCTCTCCTATTTTCTTCGCTCATAGTCCTTTCAAGGACTTGGAAAGGGCATAGAATAAGGTTTAAACCCCTCTTTATATATAAAACGACCTATTTTGATCATACATTAAGTCCAGGAGGGTTTGGAAAGGTCTAAAATGCCCCTCATAAAATTCAAAAAAAGTCAATTACGAGACGCAGGGTCCATGATGTGGACTGCATACGTTTTTGGTATTTTTTGCCAAAATTTCTCCGAACGAGCTTTCTGATCCCACAGAAAATTTTTGAGGTGAAACCAAGTGTTAGTCCGCCATAGAGGTGCGTCGTGCCCCTGTCGTGCACCCGCACTAGTTCGGATTTTCACATCGAAAAATTATCTTATAATTTGATTACTCTAAAAATCAACCGACACTATTTTTCTGCTCAACTTTTCATGTTGATTGCATATCTGGCCTCGGATTTGTCATCGGAGCATGGGAAGATGCATAATGCAAATATCCATCCTTTAGGGGTATTTTGATAATTTTATCGATTATTACAAAAACCAAAGTAAAGACTAACCAAAGAAGCCCTAAAAAGAGTTCTTAGTTGTTTCTCTAAGTTCTGCCCCAAAACACCAGATATCAAAACCTTAAGTTTTAGACAAAATATAACTAAAAATCCCATAACTTGATTTTTCCCTTCACATCCATCAAGTTTGCGACGTGGACTGCCTATCCTGGGCTGGGTTTTCACTTATTTTACTAACTAGACCAATTTCCCAAACTTTTGCATAAGTCAACGATGCAGACCGTGCCCTTTTTCCTTTTTCGTACCTTTTTTTCTTCCTTTTCAGCATACATAGCTTTACCTCAGGTCTGCAACGCACACTTAAGTATTTTTGCAGATTCAACTGACTTTTATCCTCTAAATTCTGAGTTGTGTTCTTCCTTCAGATCCAGGTGTGACTTTAGACTAGCCTAATTCGATAAAACCTACAAAAATACAACCAAACAGTGCACTTGGCCCTGGATTAGCAAAATAAGAGAAATCAAACTAAAAACGCTTAGATTCTATGAATTTACCCTCTAACTAGGCTCTGTTTATGGGTATTTTCGGCTAACTCGGCATATAAATATGCCTAAAATCATGCGGCTTCCCTGTGCATCTTTAATATTTTCTATAGACTGGTTAAGGTATTCATCAAAATCATTGTTTTCGTTAATACTTAGTGTCATGACCCAAGCCTAGGTTCTAGACTTGACCGGCGAATGGGGAACACAAAGGAACCCCAAACAAGTCTCATAACATATCATTACACATCCTTGGTCATGGAAACCATTAAAATAACAATAACAGATAAGCATAAACAAGGGGAAATTGGGACTAAGCAACAAGAGTCAATAGAGTCAAGGCTCATAACAAAGATACGTCATATGCCCAACAACACCTCTACTACATAAAAATAAGAGTTGGGGCCAAAACAAAGCAACCGGGCTCACCCTCATAGTTAAAACATAATCAAAAGAGAGAAAATCTTAATACCTAGCAAGAGATCATAAGTAACGTCCCCAGAATGGAGGAATCACCAACAAGCTTGAGCGAAGTCGTACTAGCCACGTGGAGGAGATTTCTCAAGTGGGGCTATAGTTCCTACATGGTGACATCATATAGGCATAGAGTATGCGTTAGTACCTTTGAATGTAGAAAGTATATGGGATGCAATGCTAGCAAGGGATAGGCAACAAAATTGAAATGCAAAATCATAAGCAAGGGATAAGGTATGACGTCAATATGACATTGTCACGACCCCACCCCGGGGCCGTGACTTACGCCGATTAGGCGTTTATACCAAATCTTAAACTATAAAGATCCTTAAACTTAGTTTACCAAATCCTACCGAAAATCCGGCAGAGTTTCCTCTGTTTTAC
>JAABOM020057523.1:0-15030 GCA_011800125.2 Solanum clarkiae | reverse complement strand
TTATTATTATTATTATTATTATTATTATTATTATTATTATTATTATTATTATTATTATTATTATTATTATTATCCTCTTCATTTTCATAACTTATATTCTAATAGTAATATTCATTTATCTTGTGCATTTAATTCAAAATATTATCATTTTCATCACTTTTACTTTTAATAATCTCGTTAATTTTATGTCTTTTCAAATTCATAACCCCAAATATTATGTTATATTATTATAAAGTACCTTAAAATTTAATTGGTGATAAATGTAACATGCATGCATATTTTGAAAAAATTAACGGATATAACAGCTTAATACATTTGTATGTCTTGTGCGTAATTAATGGAAAAAATTAATCATCCGTTTGTTTTTTGGAAAATCTGAGGTCGTATATTGTTCATGAGGTAAAATTATGTGAGAAATGATCTTCTTTGATTTTTAAGTCAATCGTATCGAAAAATAATTTTCACATATTTTTGCACTTTTCAGAGGGGTGCGCGACCTCTTCGGTCGCGGAGATGGTCCATTTTAGTGTAAAATTTAATCGAGACTCATCCCACTGTCAAAATAGAAAAAAATTAAATTTAATGTGAAAATGAACTACGACGGAACAAGTTCGCGTCGCGGTCCCGTTTCATCACAGTACAAAATATTTAGATTTGAATAAGGGAAATTGAGACCTAATTTTGCAGAAAAATTAACTTTCGTTGAAAGTACGAAAGTCCATTTATAGGTCATAGAATGAGCTATAGGTCGTAAAAGGTAGTCGTAAAAATAGGGTAACAGTAAAATTACTCACTGAAAATGCAACCACGAGACCTATTTATGACTCATGGTTTGAACTATGGGTTGTGGTTGTAGGCTCTTCAGAGTATTCTGCAAGAATTCAAACCACGAACAGTATTTACGATCCGTAAATGAAACTATAAATCATAAACAGATTCATCCTATTGAATTTGAATTTTTTAAGTTTCTGATATCCACCCACGAGCGACAATTACGATCTATAGATTGAACTATGGGCCATAAAAGACCCTCGTGATTTTGGACATACAATGCCTGAACAATTCTAAGTCCAAGTACAATCCAATTTTCAAACCAAGTGTAAATACACTAATATTTAGTTAACAACTTTGTCAGCCAAATTTAGCCGAACACAACCAATTTAATCCTAAAGTATCAAATATAGTCCATTACATCAGTATATATTTCCAACAATTAATTTCAAGCAAATCCAATCAATATACATAATCACATACCCAGACTCAATTTATCAACTTGGTCTAAATATTTAAGCATAATGACAACTATAGTCCAAACACATGGTTCAACACTATTCAAACATGGATATGTACATTTGCAAATCCAAATTTATCATTCTCATCATAACTTCGATGCAATTTTTTTCAACTTAACACAATCTAATTTATCCAGTTTTCAATGACAAATGTATATGCATGGTCTACACAGTGAAGCAAAAACATGTACTTGTCCTAATATCTATTCAACAATGGCAATTCATTGATTTTCAGACTTCAGACATTCAGATTCAACCATCACTCCTTCCTATTCAATCACCCATCAATTAACATACATCATTTTCAGATAATTTCACTCTTGTTAAGGAATTTCAAGATATCAGTACTCAAACCTTAGTAGTAGGCAAAGGAGAAAACAAAATACCCTCTATATCAGTCGCCCCATCTCGAATTTTGAATGTAAAGGGAAGAAAACATATTGTATAACTTCAGGGTACTTTCTTTGAGTGAGAAATTGACCGAAATTAGGATTGGAGTGACCATGGGGCACCAGAGAATCACGTTGGAACAATGGTAATATGCCAGAATAGTAGTCGAAAACTAGGAGAGTTGGACAAAATTTGAGATCTGAGGTGGTGAAGGTGGTCGAATTTGGGGAAAAAAATAAAAAGGTAAAAGGGTTTTACCTTTTTATTTTAACTGGGTCGGATCAAAATTCTATTAGGTGTCTCAATTCATGAAACCTCAATTATGGGCTGTGGATGCTTCTATGACCCGTGGTTCTTGTTTCGTAGACTGAGCCAGCCATTATTTGAGACCTGGGATCCAAGAAACCTATTCATGAGCTGTGGTGTGGATTTCTTTGACACTTGGAAAATTTTCAGAATCTTACCTAGATTCCATGAATCCTATTCATGACCTATATATTTTTTTACATTCCGTAAAGTTGGCTCGTAGAATCTGTGTATCGAAACTCTTGCTTATTTGAACTTGATTTACGAGTAGCGTGTACAGGCCGTAGATTGAAACACGACCTATACACTAGCTCATAAACCTATATTTTTCCAATTTTTTAACTTACCTGCTTTTTTATTTTGTTCCTGAATAGTCTCATGAAAATAAATTGTTACCTTATAACTCTCTTGACTGTTAGTTCAAAAATAAAAAATATTGCAAAAATTAAGCTACCTATGAGTCCATAACTAAAACAAAACACAATCATAAGGAAATGAAAGATACAATCATGTGTTGCCACCCACAGAGCGCCTGATTTAATGTCACGATATGATATAGACTACTTGATTACTCAAACTTTGCCAAGTGTCAAAACTTCAACTATCCTTATTTTATCAATATTGCCAAAGTATAGTTTGATCCTCTAGACATTGAATTTTAACCTTGTACTATTGTTAGCCTCTAACTTAACTACCCATGGTAGAAAATATATGTAACTTTATAGGTTTCCAACCACTTAGAGTTGAGTTTGCCGGGAAACAGCCTCAGTCTAGAATTGAAAAATAGAAGCAAGTCTCTTAGTAAGTACTGACGGTGCTCAATGCGATGGTCATGATACAGCTTCATCCTTTGCTTGTATAGTTATCACGATCCAAACTACGGCCTAGACGTGACACGACGAATGACGAACCCTGAGGAACCCCAGACAAGCCTCTTAACATATCATACACACATCCTTGGTCGTGGAAGCAAGAATAAACAATAAGAGAAAACATAAATAAGGGAAATTGAGACTAAGGGAGAGAGTTTAGTACTTAAATAACATAGATGAGTCAAAACTCAAGCATAATACATAACTTGTCCAACAACACCTTTAGACATAGAACTTGGCGAGATCCAAGACAAGTAACTGGGCTCACCCTCATAATCATAAGTTTCCAAATAAGAAGAGTCAATACATAACATAAATCTAGAGAATTATGTCCTCGGAATTGAGGACTCACCGACTTGCTTGAATAGGTATTACTAGCCACTCGGGGGAGGGTGATGATCAAGTGGAGCTCCGATTCCTACATGATAACATCATGTAGGCATAAAGTATGTATTAGTATGTTTGAATATACTAAATATGTAGGATGTAATGCAACAAGAGATAGACAATATAGTCAAAATGCATGATGATAAGCAATAGATATCATAATAGCAATACGACATGTATGATCAATGCTGAAGTAAATCATGCTTTGCAAATCATTTAATTTGTATAGATCATAATACATAAGTATGGGAAGAGACCTCAACCGACATAGAATAAGACCAAGCGAGCTACAACTTGAAATCTCGATGATTACCGCTCATCGGTAAATAGGTGGTCTACTTGCCAAGGTAAACCATACTTCATCGTATGGGAGCCTATCCCATTTTGGAGAAATAACCTTCCTTATGAGAGCCCATCCCATTTCGAAAAGGATTTCATGAGAAACTTCACCTTACGGGAGCCCGTCCCATTTCGAAAAAAACTTTAAGAGAAAGTGCACTAAATGGATCCACTAGTATTGCAAGGGTATAACATAGTCCTATGGTGGCATATAGTTCAAGGAAAGAGAGTAACCCTCCATCCATCGGTGCTAAGCCTAACCGCATAGAATAATTGGAATAATCATAACTTTAATAACTTATGAGAAATATAGAATCATGACACGAGTAGAGCTTGAACATCCTTGACCTCTAATGGTGAGCCCAACTTCAAAACATAAGAATAGATCATCATCAAGCATTACCCTTGCATTAACATCAAAAGGCTCACAAGAGGTATAATCTTTGAAAAAGGGCTTAGCTTCATACTTGCATAATCATAGATAATTTCATGAATTCATAACATACTTGATAGCCCATATTTATCATGAAATCACTTGACTTGTAAAACATGCACATATCTTGAGAATTCTTAACTTGGCATTTCATCAAACACTTGGTAGGCACATATAAGGACAAGTTCAAATCATACAAAATGCAAGAGTATAGATCGTGAAATAGTGAAATTAATACATCTTAAAATCATGTAAATCAGACCACCAACATCATGGTAAAATCCCATCATAGGTAACTTGTAAATCATATCAAAACTTCACAATAGTTTATAGATTTCATAGCTTGAATTATGTATAGTCTTAATAGACAATGATTAGCTCATAGTATAAGTTCAAAATAGATATTCATGAATAATCAATAATATTTGATAAAATCCCAACATATTTCATGCTCATATTTCATAATAATAGCTACCCATAAGAAATACAACTTGAAATCATACAATTTTCATAAAAAGGAAGATTGGGCTTCATGGATGAAAGGAACCCCATGAATGAAACCCAACCTTAGCTTTGGAGAATTTCTTGATGAAGATTGGAATGGAGACTTGAAGCTTGAGTGAAATCCCTAAGATCTGGAATGAGTTTGGAACCCTTAATTTTGAGTGAAATATTTGTCTAAGTGTTTGAGAGAGTATTGGGGAATGTCTTGTATGCTATGAAGTTGAAATATGGCTAAGTATAGGTATTTTCACGTATGGGAAGACTTAGGCCCAAGACCCCAAAGCCTTGGACCGGATTAGAAAACTGGCAATAAAATACACTGCTCCACGATAGGTTCATGTTGCGGAGCAGTCGCGGACTGCTACTGGAATTACATAATTAGTGAAAATTTTTTTTCGCTATGGGTCCTCTAAAATTGGGGTTAGACCCATTTCTTACTCAATTTTGCCCCTGAACAAGAATATAAAGTCAAATTTTTTATATCATGCATAAATTTTGAGATATATAGAAATTACCGTTATGAGCATTTCAAGGCACATTTTTTGACACTTTTTGAGGTCGTGTCAATAGCGGTGAGCTCTCATATGCCCTCAACAAAAACTCATTGAGTTGGCTCAACTTTGAATTTGCAGCATCAGTCTACTCCAAGTTTAGCTTCTTAAGAACTTACATTGCCTTATGTTTAAGCTCTACAAGTAAGTGGCAAGCTTTACCAAAAATAAGTTAGTAAGGAGAAAACTATGGGAATTTTGAATGCAATTCAATATGCCCATAATGCATCACCTAACTTCCGCGATCAATTTGTCCAATTTTCGTTCACTGTCTTCAAAAGGATCTACTTAATCTCCCTATTTGATACCTTAACTTGTCCACTCATTTGGTGATGATAAGGAGTTGCAACACAATGTCTCACCCCATACATGTCTAATAGAGCTCTGAACAACCTATTATAAATATGGGAACCTCCATTCTTATAATTGCCCGGAGTGTCAAACCGTGAGAAGATGTTCCTCTTGAGGAATGTTGTGATACTTTTACCTTCATTGCTAGGAAGTGCAACTGCTTCCACCCACTTTGAGATATAGTACACAGTAAACAAGATGTGTTTATTCCCATATGAACTTACGAATGGCCCCAAGAAATTTAGGGCCCACACATCAAATAACTCAACAACCATCACAATGGGCATGTCATAGGGATAGGGGTTTGCATGGATTCACATAATATATAACACATAGAATCTAAGGGGCGGCTAAGTATGACTTACTCTATAGGGATAGAATGGGACTTAGGACTTTCCATATCGTATCATAAACAACATCATAATATCCGTATCCAATAGACAGCCATAACTATAATCTCCAAATAGCAAATTATAGCATATATCCGTACAGGAGTCTACATGTTGTCCAACATTGCCTCTAACTTATAAAATAGGACGGGGGTCAAGACATATCCTGGCATCACCCTTAAAGTAACTATAACATAAGTAGTAGCAACATAATAGGTAGATAGATGATGATTTGTCCTTGAATGATAGGACTCACCAACTTTAACAAATCTAAACTAGTCGTCAAGATGTGGATGGATATAGTCTCGCTCTTATATGGTTAGATTATGTAGGCAAAAAGTATATTATTAATATGTTTGAATGTATTAAGTATGCGAGCATGCAGTGCATATAAACTCAGTAAACCTGCACTTAATATTAGATGACAAGGGTATATATATAGAAAGAAGTATGTAAACAAAGAAGAGTAATATATTAATATGTCATGAAATCCATGATGCATGAAATGCCATAATTCTTACATATAAAGAGGGTGTGACCATAACTGATATCTCAAACCCATACGAGATATTACATGAATTTGCCCAATGAAAGCCTCCCACCGGGTGAGAGAAGATTACTTGCCAAAGATAATCTATACCATACCTTACAACCCAATCATATCAGTATGATGACCACCTTCCTTATGACCTAGTCATTTCGAAAGGATTTCCATTTCATATCATAATTGCAATCATACCTTATGATCCAGTCATTTCAGTAAAGGTTACCATATACCTATGATGGCACATAGTTCAAGAGAAGGAAGAGAACCCTTAGGATAGCCTTGATGCCCCCGATCCCATTCGGTGCTAAGTCATCATCCACAAGAATAAATATACATATATGTGCGTTCAAAGAGGTATAAGACTTTTCAAATCAATTCAATGCACACTAAGGCTTAAAAACTAAAAAATTTTCATAATCATGCAAACTTGAGCTCAAAAGCCAAATCATAATTCAATCTATACTTTCATGTACAGGAATAACTCATTCACGTATATATAAGATGGTGTAAATACCCAGAGTTGCTCAAAGAGCCATATTATAGATATTTATGTGATCATATTATTGTCATAATCATACTTTTATCAAAATCATATTCATAAATATATGTGGGCTTAACCTACTGAATAATTTTCATCAAAATCATATTCATAAATATATGTGGGCTTAATCCACCAAATAATTTTCATCAAAACTAATACTCATGTATGCATATGCCATGAATGATATGAGAATAACATGAGCAATAGAGATTCAAACTTAAATCAACAATACAATAGAAATTCAAGTAAATCCGCATTTAAATCATAATTTAGATTATCCGTACTTAAATCAAACTTTAAAGGGACAATGCATATTAAAATCTTTATAACATCAATACAATTATTTATATTAAGTCTTAAATTGCTTTAAAACAATAATTAAATATAGTTCATATCTCAATTGAGTCAAATACACCACAATCAAAAAGGCCCATGTTTAAAGTAAGCTCAATTTCATAAAATCAAGTATAAACAATTTTTGGGTCTTCATGGTTGAAAGAGACCATGAATAAATCTCACATATCTTAAATAACCAAGAAGAAATAAGAAGAAATTAATTGAAGAAGAAAATCTTTTCTTGTTTCATGGTTCAATTGAGAGCAATTCATTTGATTAAAGTTAGAATATGCTAAGTGTTTAAATTGAATTTGAATGGGGATAGAAGAGTATATGTCTTTTGAGAGGCTTAGGATAGGTTAGAAAGTCATAAACAACCTTTAGGAATAGCCTAAATTACAAGAAAGTCATTAATGAAATAGATGTCAAAAAGTTGCCAAGGGTCTCGTATAGGGGCACCACAGGTCGTGTAGGGGTCACATGGACCGTGTGTCCATCCCTGTGGCTTTACTTAGAAAATTTTTGCACTAACAAAATTCTGAGATGATGATTTCATACTTAGAAAATTTTCACACCTGCACCCTTACGTGCCATCTCACGACCCGTGTAGGGCTTATATGGACCTTACGAGGTTCATGTGTGAAGTGTCTTGGCCTAAATATAGTTTTCAAGGCCAAGACTCCTCTCACGAGCCATCACACTGCCAGTGAAGTGACACACAAGTCGTGTGGGGTTCATGTGATGCATGCGTTGGTCTTGAACTCCAACTTAAGGCCAATATCTACACATAAGGCCAAGGGTCATCTCAGGGCTCCTCCACATGGCCAGTGATGAGTCACACGACCTGTGGAGGTACCCATGTGATGCCAACTTGGTAAAAAACTTTTCAGAACCAAATTGACATGCACCATTAAGGCCTTACAAAGTTTGAGTTCTTACAGATGAAGTATGGAATAAAGACAAACTACTGGAAATTGTGTCTGAAGAAGTGGTAGAATATATCACTGGTAGTACCAAACCAGTGGTGGGTACAATGAGTGATAAATCTTGGTGGAAAGGTGGTTCATCTGGAGCTTAGCTTATGATATCCTAAGAAGGATGAAATCTAGACTAGAATGGTGCTCTAAATTGTGGGATAGGAAACTGCCTTTTAAGATTTTCTTTTTCATATGGAAAGTGATTAAGAGGAGGATACCAACAAATGGTAATCTGAAGAGAATGAGACTAAGTGTGGTATTTAAATGCTATTGTTATGATAGAGGGGATGAGGAGACAATGGATCATCTTTTTTTAACATCCTCCATAGCCCGAAAACTATGAAGGTATTTTACTAATTGTGCAGGTCCCAACATTGATGGGATGCAGTTGCAGTAGTTACTTCAACTATGGTGGAACCTGGAAACCACAACTAATGCTAGCCAGGTCTTCAGGATTGTCATAGCCATAATAATGTAGGAGGATTGCAAGGAGAAATAGGAAAGACTACTCATTTGAATGGATAGTCTATCAATTCCAGAAGCTCCTTCATTTTATTATAAAAGAAAATTTTCCATGGATAAGGTTGGTTCCTAGTCAATGGTCTGGGATGTTAGAAATGTTGTTGAGGTACAAACCTAAATTGTACTATTACTAAAACACCCCAAAAATGTGCTTCGAAATGTCCATATTCCACATATCTTAAAATCTATGCATGATTTCGAAAATCTGACTTCATATTCTCGATCAGGGGAAAAAATTTAGTGAAGAATGGGTATAATAGCAGATTTTAGAGGACCTATAGCAAAAAATATTTTTTTCTAATTTATGATTTTCGGAGAGCATCCGTGCCCTGGCGGCGACACGCCAAGGGTGGGAAGCCGTAAATTTTCTTCTTCACGTTGGGTCCATGTCATGGACCAGACACAGAACAGTACAAAAATTTTCTTATTTTTCTTATGCGCCCAAAGGCATTGCGGTCATAGGCCCATGCCCACTAAAACGTAAATTCCCCATACTTAGCCACTTTTCAACTCTATATCACTCAAAATCTTTACACAAACCTTTTTAAGACTTAACCAAATATCTCATTTAAAATTTGAGTATTTCAAGCTTACTGTTGGAACTTAAGTTTTCATTTCAAGCTCTAAGTTTCCTTCAAGCTCGTCTCAAGAAAATCTGAGTTTGAGGTATGTGGATTTCATCCATTGGGTCTATTCACCCATGGAGCCCAATCTTCCTTTTTATGAACAACAACAACAACAACAATATACCCAGTAAAATTCCACAAGTGGGGTCTGGGGAGGGTAGAAAGTACGCAGACCTTACCACTACCATAGAAATAGAGAGGCTGTTTCCTGGAAACCCTCATCTCAAAACCCGTAAGCAAGAAAGAACTATATATGACAAAAGGAAGGGAAGGGAACAGAAAGAGCGACTAGTAATGATAGTATGTAAATAAGATAAACTAACACATAATACGACAGATAATGCGAATACAAGACAAAAAAACCTAACTCTACCATTAGCCTGCTACTCTAATTCGCGACCTTCACTTTTTTCTATCTAAGGTCATGTCCTCAGTGAAATCGAGTTTCGTCATATCATGTCTAATCACCTCCCCCCAGTACTTCTTCGATCTACCTCTACCCCTCCAAGTATCTCCCAAAACCAACCTCTCGTACCTCCTAACAGGATCATCAGTACTCCTTCTCTGTACATATCCAGACCATCACAGTCTCGCTTCCCTCATCTTTTCGGCCACCAGGGCCACCTCTAGCTTCTCTTGAATGGTCTCATTCCTAACCTTGTCACTCCTGGTATGACCACACATCCATCTTAGCATCCTCATCTCTGCGACATGCATCTTCTGAACATATGCCTTCTTAATTGGCCAACACTCCACTCCATGGAATAACGATGGTCTAACCACCATTCTGTAAAACTTACCTTTGAGTTTAGGTGGTATCTTCTCGTCACACAATACTCCAGAGGCAAGCCTCCATTTAGTCCATGCTGCCCCAATATGAAAATTGCATGATTTCAAGTTGTATTACTTATGAGTATCTCTTATTATGAAATATGAGCATGAATTATGTTGGGGTTTTATGAAATATTGATTGATTATGCATGACTATCTATTTCAAGCTTATACCATGATTTGATTAAATCAATTGGAATTATGCATGTTTTGCACTATGAAACTATGATCTATTATGAGTTCTGATTATGGATTTTAAGGTACCCTACATGAGGGTTTTACTATATATTGGTGGGTTGATTTGTTTTAAGTTTTCTAATATTATTTCACTCTCGAATTGCATGATTTTGAACTAGTATCATGAACCCACCAAGTGTTTGATAAATTGTCAAGTCAAGAATTCTCAAGCTATTGATGATCTATTACATGATTTACAAGTCAAGTGACTTCATAATGATTAAGGGTTTTCAAGCATGTATTGAATTCATGAAAAGTATCTATGATTTTACAAGTATCAAGTTAAGCCCTATTTTAAAGATTTTTACCTCTTGTGAGCCATTTCATGTTAAAGCAAGGGATCATGTATTATTATTATTATCTACTCTCATGTTCAAGTTAGGCTCACCATTAGAGTTCAAACATGTTTATGAGCTACTCAAGTCATGTTCTTACAAGCTATTCATGTTATGATTAAAGTGTGATTATTTCAAGTATTCTGTGGGATTAGACTTAGCATCGATAGATGGGATGTCAACGTGGACTGTCTTTAAGGGTCCATACTCCTTTCCTCAAACTATGTGTCAATAAAGGATTATACTTTACCCTTGCTATTCTAGTGAATCCATCTAGTGCACTTTATCCTAAGATCCTTTTCGAAATGGGTCATGTTCCCGTAAAGAGGGTTACTTTTTACGAATGGGTTATCTTCTCGTAAGGTAAAGTATGATTTACCTTAGTAAGTAGACCACTTCTTTACCGATGAGGGCTAATCATCGAGATTCTAAGTTGTGGCTCGCTTGGTCTTACTTATGTTGGTTAAGGTCTATTCCCACATATATATGCTATATATATATTGTGCTAGATGAATGATTGACAAGCATGTTTTGCCGTAAGCATTGATTATGCATGTCATATTGAGATTATGCATTCATTGTTATGATTATGCATTTTGTTTCAAAGACCCAACATGTATTTTTTTTACATTGGGCTCCTTCATTAACTGATATAAATATCAGTTAGTCTGCCATTTTTTCCCTTGATAGGAAAAAAAGATAAGATAAGAAAATGGCTCCAAGTATTGCAACTATGAATCTCATGGAGAGTTAGATCCTGGCTCAGGCTGAACGTTGGCGGCATGCTTAATACATGCCAGTCGGACGAAAAACATGGGAAATGATGTTTCCAGGGTGGATGGGTGAGTAACGACTATATTGGCTTATGTCTTGTTGCACTATATCTCATATACTTAGTACTTTCAAATGTACTAATGCATACTCTATGCCTACATGATGTTACCATGTAGGAATCGGAGAACCTTTTGATCATCCTCCACATGGCTAGATCGGTACTTTGAAAGATAAGCATTGGTGAGTCCTCAAGTCCGAGGACACTATCTACGCTACTCTTGCTATTTTGAGACTTCCTTATGTTGAACACTTGTTATTATGAGGGTGAGCCCGGAGAGTGTCTTGGCCCCCGCTCCATTCTATGCTAGAGGTGTTGTTGGATATTATGATGTACTTATGTTATGAGCTTGACTACTTTATGCTTTGATGATTATCAAAGACTTTCCTTAGTCCCACTTCCCTTGGAATTTTATCTCTTGTTGTTGTTTATTTTGCTTTTGCGACCAAGGATGTGTGATTGATATGCTAAGAGGCTTATTTGGGGTCCCTTCGGATTCCCATTCGCCGTGTCACTTCTAGGCCCTAGGCTTGGGTCGTGACAAACGTGGTATTAGAGCAATACGTTGTTAATGGTTCTCAGAATCCAACACAACATGTTGATTAGAGTCTTATTCATGTTTATGAAGCGTGTCACAACTATGAATGGGAGGCTATGAGGCATTTTAGGAAATGTTCTTCTTCATGGTTTATATCATGTTTTACATGTAAATGTAAGACTTTTCTCTAATGAATGCTCTTTGCTCTTCTAAATCATCCCGATTCCAAGAGGGGGACTAAGGAGAGCCCGTACATCTTAGGAGCAACCGGCCCCTCCCGCTCCTCAAGCTCCTGAAGGTAGGGGGTAGTCCAAGATAAGTTCCGAGATGCTATTATGATATTGGCTTATACTATGACCAATCAAATTAACCAAGGGTTCCAAGTCACTCATGCTCCTACTTCGGATTCTAGGGTACGAGATTTCACAAGAATGAACTCACCAGAGTTCCATGGATCCAAGACAAATGAGGATCCTAAGAGTCCATAGACGAGATATACAAGGTGCTATCCATTATGGAGGTCAATTCAGAGGAAAAGGCAAAGTTGGGGTCCTACCAACTCAAAGGGGTGGCTCAAATTTTGTTTACACAATGGAAGTTAGAGAAGGGGAATGATAATTCTATCCTTTTGGAAGAGTTCAAAGCCGTATTCCTCAACCGATTCTTTCCTATCAAGCTAAGGAAGGCTAAAATAATGGAGTTTATGAACCTTAATCAAGGTTCCATAAGTCTGAAGGAGTATGAGTTCAAGTTCAACAAGCTCTCCAAGTATGCTTCACATTTGGTGGCTGACCCTAGAGCTAGAATGAACAAGTCTGTGTCGGGGGTGATTGATTTAGTTAATGAGAAGTGTTTTACCGCCATGCTAGTGAGTGATATGGGTTTGTCCGACTTATTTCGAGCAATTAGAGGGGGAAAAACTTAGAAAAAGAATAAGTGGTGAGTCCAAGAGGGCTCATTTTAAAGGTGGTTTCCAAAGTTCCAAGGTTTGATGGTTTCCTCAAGGCTACAAGTTCCAAGGCCAAAGGGTCTTCCAATGCTCCTAATAAGAGATTTGTTAATGATAACCCAAGATTCCAAGGCGGCAATGGTGGGATGGTAAATTCTAAGTGCCAAAAGGGTGGGTAAAACCATGATAGTCCATGTTTGAAGAACTTTAATGCTTGCTTTGGTTATTGTGAAATGTGTCACAAAAGGTCATTGATTGTCCTCACGCTCAAAACAAAGGTAGAAATGGTTGTCCTTAAAGCCAAGGTGCTAATGCAGGTCAAAGGGCAAAGGGAGGCCAACAAGGGGGTTCTCTAAGGCAAAATAGGTTATACGTTCATCAAAGAAGGCAAGGGGTGGATGAAGTGCCCGATATTGTCACCGATATGTTAAAGATTTTTTTATTTTGGTGTGTATGCATTCATAGACCCGGGTGCCCCTCTTTCTTTTATTACTCCTTTTGTTGCCAAAAAGCTTCAGGTCCCGAATTATTGTGTAAATCTTATGAAGTATCAACCCCTATTGGTGAGTCCATTATTGCTAAAAGAGTCTATAAAAATTGTCCCGTGTTTGTATTACATAAAGCCTTGCCTTGTGATTTTGTTGAATTAGATATCGTGGATTTTGATATCATTCTTGGGATATATTAGTTGCATGCATATTATGCTTCTATTGATTGTAGAACCCGTAGGGTTAAATTCGAATTCCTTAATGAGCCCGTTCTTGAGTGGGAAAGTCATGATGTAGTGGTCAAGGGTAGATTCATTTCTTGTCTTAAAGCCTAAAAGTTGATTTCTAAGGGTTGCCTTTATCATCTTGTGAGGATTAAGTATGTTAAGTCCAAAGTCCTTCCTATTGAGTCGGTTCCAATGGTTAATAAATTTCTTGATATCTTTCCTCATGAGTTTCCCAGTGTTCTTCCCGAAAGGGAAATAAGAAACACCCCAAAAATGTGCTTCGAAAATGTCCATAATCGTAATTTTTATATATCTCAAAATCCATGCGTGATTTTAAAAATTCGACTTTATATTCTTGATCGGGGGGCAAAATTAGGTGGGAAAAGGGTATAACTCAGATTTTAGAGGACCCATAGCAAAAATAATTTTTGTTAATTTTCTAAAACAGTGTGCATCCGCGACCAGGCTGCGACGCGGACAGGGCATGGATCAGTGTCAATTGTCCTCCGCAATGCGTCCGCGTCGCGGACCAGACGCGAACCAGTTCAACTTTTTCCTTTGTTTTTCATTTTGGCTAAGGGCATTAGGGTTATAGCCCCATACCCACTTATGCATGCAAAGCACCTATACTTAGCCATTTTTCAACTGTATATCACTCAAGACCCTCTCAAAAACCTCTCCAAGACTTAATCAAATATCTCATTCAATTTTCAAGGATTTCAAGCCTAACTTTGGAACTCAAGGATTCTCTTCAAGCTCCTAGTTCTCTTCAAGATCGTCTAAGAAAACCCAAGTTTGAGGTATGTGGGTTTCATCCATTGGGTCCTTTCACCCATGGATCCCAATCTTTCTTTTTATGAAAATTGCATATTTTCAAGTTGTATTATCTATGGGTATCTCTTATTATGGATTATGAGTATAAATTATGTTAGGATTTTATGAAATGTTGATCTATTATGCATGACTATCTATTTCAAACTTATTACAAGATTTGATTATATCTATTGAGATTATACATATTTTGAGCTATGAAACTATGATCTATTGTGAGATTTGATGATGTATTTCAAGGCACCCTACATGAGAGTTTTACAATATGTTGATGGATTAATTTACATTAAGTTTTCTCACCTTATTTCACTCTTGAATTGTATGATTTTGAACTAGTATCGTGGACCCACCAAGTGTTTGATAAAATATCAAGTCAAGAATTCTCAAGTTATTGATGAT
>JAABOM020057522.1:0-15030 GCA_011800125.2 Solanum clarkiae | reverse complement strand
AAAAATGCCGCTAAAGAGAACAGCATCCCAGAGAGATGCCGCAGCCCCAACTTCTGAGAATGCCTAACCTGAGGCCCTAGTTCAGATGGAAGCAAGGAGATGGGGACGCCCTACTAGGACTGTTGAGGTCCTATAGGCATCCCTTGCTTAGCCCTAGCCAACTTCCACTACCGAGGTAGAATCTAGGGGAGCCATCACCATGCTGACTCAATTGGTGGCCTCCCAGGGTATAACCGAGGTCCTCAAGCTCTTAGTTCTAGCTCATAGGAGCCCTCAGCAGCCACCCGACTTACAGACTTCCCGAGGATGAAATCGCCAGTGTATATGTGATCAAAAGTAGAATAGGATCCACAAAACTTCATTGATCAGCTGTATAAGGTTCTGAAGGCGATGCATGCTAATGAGATTGAGGGAGTTGAGCTTGCCTCCTACCAACTAAAGGATGTTCCTAATGTGTGGTATAATCAGCAGGAGGAGAGTAGAGGTGAGAACACAGAGCCTGCAACATGGAAGGAGTTTGAGACTGCCTTCCTCGACAACTTTTTTTCTAAATAGTTGAGGTAGGCAAAGATGGATGAGTTCATGAACTGAAGTAGGGAGGGATAACTATGAAGGAGTACAGTCTTAAGTTTACTAAGTTGTACAGGTATGCTTTGGAAATGCTGCAAGATATTAGGGCAAGTATGAGGAAGTTTATGTTTGGTCTGGGTGGACATGTGTTGAAAGAGTGTAAGAAAGCTTTGTTGATTCCGAGAATAGAAATCTCTAGATTATGGTGTATGCTCAATAGACAGAAAAGGAAAAAAAAAATATAAAGAAGAGTAGATGAACCGAAAGGCGAAGTCAGGGGGACATGAGCCTAGCTCGTAGAGACAGAATAAGGGTGATAAGTCCTACTTTCAGAGGAGATATACCATCTTGGACCATCTGCAGAAAGTGCACCCATGCAACCGAATAGGTATGGCCAAAAATATCATGGTTATCAGAATTTCAGGGCTCGAGTGCTCAATCTCAGGCTAGTGTGACCTAAGGTACGAGGGGAAAGCCACTTTTTGATAAGTATGGTGAGCTTCAATCTGGGTGAATGTCATGTGGGTAAGGATGTTTGTTATTTATATAGACAGACTGGTCACTTCACTTTTGAGTGTCCAAAGAGGAGGCAATGTGAGGGAAGCAACATAGCTCAGTCTTTCGCACCACCCCTAATGGGCAACAAGCAGAGGGGTACTATTACTGGTACAGGCGGCGGGACGAACCATCTTTATGTTATGGGTAACCGATAGGATCAAGAGGCTGCAATAGTTATTGTCACGAGTAGTCTTTAACTTTGATTGTTATAATTTGCTTGATTCGAGTACCACCTTGTCTTTTGTGACCCCTTATGTAACAAACCATCTTAAGAGCAGATATTCCACATCGACAAAACACAGGAGAGATGCTAG
The DNA here is from genome assembly GCA_011800125.2 of Solanum clarkiae. Taxonomy (NCBI): domain Eukaryota; kingdom Viridiplantae; phylum Streptophyta; class Magnoliopsida; order Solanales; family Solanaceae; genus Solanum; species Solanum clarkiae. Next base: position 13,588 of record JAABOM020057522.1, on the reverse strand, counting down.
GTATATAAAGTAATGGACTGGTCTATTTACTGTAAGGCACCCTTTGGGGTGATCCCAAAGGGAGAAATCCATGATGGGCTAGGCACAAAAGCAGACAATACTTCACAGTGTTGGGACAGCTTATTACAGATTGTATCAGAGGCACTTTTGTGTTAGCCTTGTCATTGTGGGGCTAGAGTTCAACTGAGTTTAGGCAGATCCTGGTGAGGCAGGGCAAACTTCAGTGCTGAGTGTAGGCAAATCCCATGCGGTTGGGAAAAATGCAACGAGGACGCTGAGTCCATGAGGGGCTATATGTAACAGCTCATATTGAGAGGAGATATTCCACATCGACAAAACATAGAAGAGATGTTGGATATATAAATTAGTGGATTGGTTTATATACAGTGAGGCGCCTTTTTGGAGTGAGACCAAAGGGACACATCCGTGATCTGATAGGCCTAAGAGCACATAATACTTTACAGTATTGGGCCAGGTCATTACAGATGTGGCTAGTAAGTTTGGGATTCTTCCAGAGTGTTTACTTGAACCTTTTGCTATTTCTACTCCTACTGGTGATTCTATCTTAGTTGAGAGAGTTTATAGGATTGTATAATGTCTATCTATAATAGAGACACCTTAGCTGATTTGGTAGAGTTGGAGATGGTTGATGTTGATCTGATAATGGGGATGGATTGGCTTCACATCTATTATGCCTTTGTCGACTGTAGAATCGGGATTGTTAAGTTTCAATTTCCTAATGAGCCTATCTTAGAGTGGAAAGGGAGTTCTATTGCCCCTAAGGGAAAATTTATCTCTTATCTTAGAGCCAGGAAGTTGATCTCCAAGGGTTGTATTTACCACCTCGTGCGATTCAGTCTGATGATGTTAAATCTGCTACTCTTGAGTCAGTGCTGATTGTAAATGAGTTTCCTGAGGTATTTCCTGATGATCTACATGGAGTCCCTCCAGATAGAAAGGTTGACTATGGGATTGATGTTCTTCCCAAAACCAAACCCATTGCAATTCCACCTTATAAAATAGCCCTCGCAGTGTTGAAAGAACTGAAAATACAATTGAAAGAATTACTATAGAAAGGTTTCATATGGCCAAGTGTCTCACCTTGGGGGTGCTCGTGTGCTATTCGTACATAAGAAAGATGGGTCTCTTAGAATGTCTATAGACTACCGACAGCTGAACAAGGTCACTATAAAGAATAAGTATCCTCTCTCCAAGATAGATGATCTTTGACCAACTTCAGGGTGCTATCTGTTTCTCCAAGTTAGACCTCAGACGGGATACCATAAATTGAAGGTGAGGGAAAGTGATATCTTAAAGACAACCTTTAGAACATGGTGTGCCCACTTTGAGTTCTTGATCATGTCCTTCCGATTGACAAATGCACCTGTAGCTTTCATGAAATTTATGAACAGGGTAGTCAGACCTTACCTTGACATTTTCGTGATCGTGTTTATTGATGATATTCTTATATATTCAAAGAATGAAGAGGAGAATTCTAATCATCTTAGAGTCATTTGGCAAAAAATCAAAGATCATGAATTGTATATGAAATTCTCCAAGTGTGAGTTTTGGCTAAAGTCTGTGGCTTTCTTGGGCTATGTCATTTCGGGAGATGGTATTCAGGTGGACAATCAGATTATTGGAGCGGTTAAGAACTAGCCTAGACACACTTCTCTGATAGAAATAAGAAGGTTTTTGGCTTTGGCAGGCTTCACTTCCTTGTCAACACCATTTACTAAGATGACTCAGAAGAAAGCCAAATTTCAGTGGTTTGAGGGATATGAAAAGAGTTTCCAAGAGTTGAAGACTAGATTGACTATAGCCCCAGTGTTGACTTTGCTTGACGGGACCGGAGACTTCATGATATACTGTGATGCATGAAGAGTTGGATTGGGTTGTGTACTTATGCATAGAGGGAAGGTGATAGCTTATGCTTCCACATAACTTAAGATCCATGAGAAGAATCATTCAACACATGATCTCGAGTTGGTAGCAGTGTTATTCGCATTAATGATTTGGCATTATTATTTGTATGTAGTGCATGTGGATGAGTTCACTGACCACAATAGTTTGCAGTACATGCTTAGCCAGAAAGAACTCAACCTGCGATAGAGTAGACGGCCAGAGTTGCTCAAGGATTATGATATGAGCATTCTCTGCCACCTAGGTAAGACTAACATTGTTTCTAATGCTCTTACAGGATGTATATGGGTAGCACTGCCTATGTGGAGAAAGAAAAGAGAGAACTAGCTAAGAAAGTTTCTAGATTAGCTCGATTGGGAGTGCAACTTGAGGAAAACAATGAAGGCGGAGTCAATGTTCAAAATGGTTCTGCTTCATTCTTATTGTCAGAAGTGGAGGAGAAGCAAAACCAAGACCCTATCTTGTTCCAATTGAAAGAAGCAATGCACGAGTAGAAGGTAACGGTTTCCTCCAAAGGGGGAGATGGGGTGTTAAGTCACCAAGGTAGACTGTGTGTGCCCGATGTTGATAGTGTTTGAGGTAGAATCATGGTTGAAGCTCATAGCTCCATATATTCCATCCATCCTGGTTCTACCAAGATGTACCACGACTTGAGAGATGTCTATTGGTGGAATGGAATAAAGAGGGTCATTGATGAATTCCTCTCTAAATGCCCCAATTGTCAAAATGTTAAGGTTGAAAATCAGAGACCGTGTGGACTGGCACAAAACTTTAAAATTCTTGAGTGGAAGTGGGAGATGATCAAATCGGTTTCATTACAGGCTTACCAAGATCCCAAAAGCAACATGATTTGGTATGGGTGATTGTTGATAGGATTACTAAATCAGCCCAATTTTTTGGCAGTTAAGATAACTAATAGAGCTGAGGAGTATGCCCGGCTATACATTCGAGAGATTTTGAGGTAGCATGGGGTTCCTTGTCTATCATCTCGGATAGAAAAGGTCAATGCACCTCTCAATTTTTGAGTTCTTTTCAAAAATGATTGGGTACGAAAGTACATCTGAGCACAACTTTACACCCTCAGATAGATAGACAGGCAGAACATACTATCTAGACTTTGGAAGATGTATTGAGAACTTACGTCTTAGACTTCAAGGGTAATTAAGATGACCATTTAGCATTGATTGAGTTTGCATACAACAATAGCTACCATGCTAGCATTTAGATGGCCCCATATAAGGTGTTATAAAAGAGGAGATACAGATCCTAATTGGCTAGTTTGAGGTTAGTAAAGTTGAGTTAATCAGACCGGACCTTGTCCTCCAGTTTATGGAAAAGGTGAAAGTTATCAAAGAGAGGTTGAAGAAAACATAAAGTCGTCAAAAGTCTTACATAGAAGTAAGGAGAAGAGACTTGGAGTTTGAGGTGGATGATTGGGTTTGCTTGAAGGTGTCGCCCATGAAAGGTGTCATGAGGTTTGGTAATAAAGCAAGTTGAGTCCACATTATATCAAACCATACCAGATTGTAAGGAGGAATGGGAAGGTCGCTTACGAGCTAGACCATCCTTCGAAGCTAGATGAAGTTCACCCAATGTTCCATGTGTCGATGTTAAAGAAGTGGTTGGGAAATCCCCATTAGCAATTCCTATTAAGAGTATGGGAGTGAAAGACAACTTATCTTACTAAAAAAATTCCATTCTAGATCCTTGATGGACAAGTTCTTAAGCTGAGAAATGAAGAGATAGCCTCCGTTAAAGTCCTAAAGAGGAATCAATTTCTTGAGGAAGATACGTGGGAATCTGAGGAAGCAATGAAACTCAAATACCCACACCTATTCGGTGCCAAATGATGATGATGTTGAATGTAAATGTCTTAATCATTAACGTGATTGAATGTTCCTTTCATTGAGTTGATGCATTTATCTAATTCTATCCATCGGTCTAAGACTGAGATAGATAAGTGATGGACAGTTGAGAGTTCATGAATTCCCGAGCGAGGAATGAGGTGAGTTTTTGAGGTTACTTGTGTTTTTATTCTATTCTTATCATTTGAGATCGAATGATCCCAAGGGTGAGATGATGTAAACCGCGTGAAATTATTGAAACGCTCTTAAAATGTAATTGTGCACACACACATCTTCCAAAGCTCCAATTGGAAATCCGAATCGAATTTGCGATCAGCGCGGAAAACTGAGTGGGAAAATAGTTTTGACCCGATTTAAGAGCAACCAGAGGAAAAAATAATTTTTGGTAATTAATTTTGGGACAGAGTCTGTCCGCGCCTCTGGTGCGACGCGGAGGGGTCGCAGAGACACACTTGAAGATTTTATTAAATTTCGAAGGGAATAAAAATTCTCAAAAAATTGTGAAAATGTACTGGTCCGCGCCCCTAGTACGTCGCCGGACCAGTACATCTATTTAAAAATTATTCTTTGAAATTTTTGTGAGGGTATTTTGGTCATTCCTAACCCATTTTAAGTCCTAATGTGTTTTTAAGATTTATTTCGTATGAAAAGAGTTTCAAAACCCATTTTTTTGTATGAAAAGAGTTTCAAAACCCATATTTCGTGCCCATGTTTTTTGGATAGATGGTAAGTACTAGAGCTACTGTTTTTGATGGTAGAGGTGAAGCAACTCCTGAGGTATTTCTTGGTCCTATTAGGTGTAAGGGTAGAGTTTTAGATAAAGGTCATGCTCATAGAGTAGCACCTGTGAAAGGACGTGCTAGGGAGGTCTCTTTAGAGGTATGATTGATAGTAGAGGGAAAGGAGTAGCACCAATGAGAGGATGTGCGAGGGAGGTCTCTTTGGAGGTATGATTCATATTAGAGGGAACCAGGTTTCTCCAGAGCACGTAGCCACACCATTACTTTAGGATACTTTATTGATGGTATTGCGTGTACTTGCGAGTTTTGTTCTGAATGGTAATGCAACAACCATGTTGGGAAATTCTCTGACTGGAGGAGGAGTTTAGACTCTAGAGTAGGATCATGATCCTATGTTTCATAATTCAATGGATTAGCCACCATTGACTCGTAGAGTTGATATTGATCCTGCACCAACAATTGAGTTTTAGGGTGTGCCATTATGTACATTGATTAAGGATGAGCAGCACCGCTATGAGATTTTTAGGAAGATGGACCACTCAATATCAAGATGGGATAATAGAGGGTGCCCATGCATTTTTGACTACTTATAGAGAGTAGTTAGATGTTGTTGACTTAGCTGAGTCACACGGGGTTCGATATGTTACTCTTCAGCTTCGTGGGCTAGCTAGAGAGTGGTGGATTATGTATTCTGGATCTTTGCCAGTTGGATCTCTCTTAGTGTCTTAATGGATGTTCTCTAGTCCTTTCTATGATTGCTTTATCCCTTGGAGCATGAGGGATGAGAGTCGCTTGAGGTTTGGGAGTCTAAGATAGGATGGCTGATCAGTTATTGAGTATGAGTCCCATTTCTGTCAATTATCTAAACGTCCTATAACTATCATTCCAAATAAGATAGAGAGGGATTGTGAGAGTATTGACATATTCTATTAGGTAGGCAGTGTTTAGAGTATCTAGAGAGGGAGCTTTTTTCCAGTCTATAAGGACACAGAGCTGATGGAGAGATAGGAGTTTAGGACCCCAAAAGGGCCATGCTTTGGTCAGTACCTCATCTGGAGGAAGAGGGTCCTCTAAAGGGAGTGGTTCATTCCAGTTTTAAGGACCAATTCATGTATCATTTCTAGTATCTGAGAGTGGTCAAACACATCATGGATCTTATGTATTGGTCAAGTCTTATATGGTTCACAGCAGTAACTTACAAGGAGAGGTAGTTATAGTAGTTCTTCAGGATCAGCATATCAGTCCTTGAGTTAGAGGTTTTGTTATAGTTTTAGGGATCCTATTCATATGATATGATAGTGTCCCTTGTAGAGAGGAAAAGAAGGGTCCCTCTCAGTTCTTTAGTTTAGACTAGACCATTAGCACCACTATCTAAAGGGCAAGGTAGAGCTCAGATAGATAGAGATGGTCGCACTTTTCAGAAGAGTACAAGTAGTGCCATAGTTCTGTAGAGTAGGGGTAGAGGTACTTCTACGATGGGTGGTGGTAGAGGATAATATTGTTATGTATTTCCAGGGAAACGCGAGGCAAAGGTTCCTAATGCAGTTCTCATAGGTATTATGTTGGTTTATCATCAATCTACATCTGTGTTGTTTAATCCTCGATCTAGACATTCCTGTGTATGTGCCTACTTTTCATCTAGATTCAACTTGTTATATGATCATATGCCCGTACCTATTCATGTTTCCAAACCGATAGGTGAGCCATTAGTTGTGGATCGAGTGTATCGATCCTTTCTTATTTATCTAGTTGGGTATGACACTTGGGTAGATATTTTTACTCTAGAGATGGTAGACTTTGATGTTATCTCAGGGATGATTGGCCTTCTCCATATCATGTCATTCTTAATTCTTATGCCAAGACTGTGAACTTATCCACATATAGGGTATTGAGCATTGAGTGGAAATGTCCTAGGGTGCTTATCCTAGAAAAGTAATCTTCTACACCCATGCTCAGAAATTGATGTATTGGGGGTGTTTATCTTACTTGGCTTTCATTTGAGATACTAATGCTGAACCACTTTCAATGGATTCTATTCCCGTGGTTCAAGAGTTTGCCAATGTTTTCCTATTGATCTTCCAAGTGTTCCTACTGATAGGGCTATTGATATTTTTATTGATCGATAGCCAGGAACGAAGCCCATCTCCATCCCTCCATATCGAATAGCTCTAGCTAAGTTGAAATAATTGAAGGAGAAACTTCAAGATTTATTGAGCAAAGGGTTTATTCATCCTAGAGTATCACTTGGGTTGTTACGGTCATGTCAGTAAAGAAAAACAATTTCATCAGGATGTGTTTTGATAATAGGAAGTGATTTTCAAGAACAAATATCCTCTTCCTCGTATTGATGACTTGTTTGATCAACTTGTTGGAGAGGCTTTGTTCTCTAAGATTAACTTGAGAACTGCTTATTGTCAACTGAGGATTAGAGCACCGAATATTTGTAAAATAGCAATTCAGGCTAAAGAGTTAAATTGAAACTATATCCCCTTGAATTATTTTTACTTGCAAGGCGATTATGGGCCAAATTGCAATCCTTCTACACGTTGGAACTTGACTTATTGGACTTTAAAGTTAGTTGGGTCTTTAAACGAAAATAGAGTTAGTTGGGTCTTTAAACGAAAATAGAAAAAAATCAATTTGCGTGTAACGCTTCCAAACCTATAAAGATGGACAGGCACTCGATGCCCTCAAGGCTCGAGAGAACCAACATATAACCTATGCTTACTATGGATATGATTTTGACAACTACACATCGTTGAAAGTTCATGCAAACTATAGAGATAAGAGATCAAATAGGTAACACCCAAACTTACATATAAGACTTGGCCATTGAGGCCACAACTATTTAGAGACAAGATACAACTAAACAATATACAATAAATATACAAAGCCTTTATAAGGTAACATAGGTTGGGATAGGCCCTGCCTTACTTTGAAATATTATACAATACCAAAATGCATGTACTAACGACTCAATAAAGCCCCGGATTAACTCAGATCTTACCAAAAGCAGCTAGGTGTCGGGTGCACCTATACTTGAGGTCTACTAGCTGTAGTACCTGTACCTGCAACATGAATTGTAGCATCCCAAAAATGGGACGTTAGTACTAAATAATATATTGAATATGTAAGGCAATAGCATATGTAAAATGAGAACTCAAGTGAAATCAAGTAGCAAGATATAAATGCACAACTTATAGTAAAAGACCACCTTTGTCATACTTGTGGAACAATGTAAATTACATTCCTTTCTTCACTTTTCAGTACTTTAGATCCTTTAGACGTGTAATATGAATGACCAACTGATCAGTGGTAAAAGAGGATGAAAACATTCTAGGAATTTTAGCCCCTGGGATGCTATCCTTATAGCTATAAAAATTGGGATCGACCCATTCTAGGATTTCTCCCCTAGGCTTCCACCCTCGTAAACCAAGTGAGATTGACCCACACTAGGTTCTTGTCCCTGGGCTGCCATCCATGATGTGGATAGTGTTTAAGTTATTCTTTAATACTTTGAGATTGTTACTATGGTGGTCATGATAATTTTGAAGCTTTGGACCTATGTACCCATAGTGTAAGATATGAAAATAGTCACTTAAGGCAGTACAATAATACAAGAATGGGAGGTAACATTAATGTGCCACTTATCAGTATAATGACACTATTGGCTATAAGAATGAAAGTGGACTCATCATGCTAGTGCTTGGAATCTTAAGCTACAAATTTACAATAAACAACACTACCAATATTGGAACAGCGCTTGAGGTGCTCACAGGTTGATAGTGAGAAGGGTGTTAGATTTCATGCCAAGGAATATGAAATTGGATAGCCTTACATACCTTGGTGTATAACCTTGTTATTACCTCGAAATAATCTCATTTCTTCCCAAATATTTATGTACAATAGAGTGGGCGATAAAACTAGTATTGGTAGCTAATAAGCACATGTTGGCAATTCACTCTTACCCAAAATAACATTCAGGTAGAAAGTTCGTAATACCAACATAAGGGTGTCCTTTCAACCCTTCCTCCCCTAATTGCATTTGTGTAATACATATTTTTGTATACATAGTGTACCTCAGCTTGTTTTTAGTTCCATTACATGCTTACAATAGTTCACAAGGTACAACACATAGCGACTGCACAACACATAATTAAACAGTAACATTGCACTTTTTTTCTATATTTCAGCACCAACAATCCACACACTTTCCCAACATTAACCAAATTGTTTTCAACACATTTAGACACCCAAACAGTCCAAAAACAGTCCAATATACGTGGAGGATATGAGACCCCAACTCCTAGTCATCCTCCCACAAGTTCTTATCAAACTTACCCTTAAAATATCATACTTGACCTTATGTCGAAGGAAAATAAAGATGTGGCAGTAACATACTTCAGTTCATATAACTTGTCTTTTTTAATTCAATTTCTTCGAGAACTTCAATTTCTCTTCACACTTTAATCCAAACAAAAAGCAAAAAGTCCCTTAACAATCAAGAGAAATAAGCAACAACTTGGGATAGGGGCATGGAAATGCATAAGAAGTCTTGAATGGAAAAGAGATGTAACTCTAGTTCCTTCAACATCGATAGTCAATCCTATTTCTGATAGGGGCTGTTGACAATTGAATCTGATTTTGATCATTATTTTCATATCTGCAATAGTGCAAAAAGAAGGACCGGCTCCAAGTTGTTCAAGAATAGTAGCATTGAGTTCTGCCTTATACTTCTATTTAAGCATAAGTAACGTGATTTCCTTGTCTTTCATGATATCATATAGCTAAATCTATAGGTATTTGCACTCACCTTATCCTAAAACAAGGAGGGCCTTCTAAGAACCCTAAAGGAATCTTAACGCTGCTATTCCTTACCCCTTGAGAGAGAAAAGAGAGCTGGAGTTTAATCCTTTGTTTTTTTGGTGTGTTAAAATGAATGAAATGTCTGGCTAAATTTTTCCTTTTTATAAGCTCTTTTTTAGGCCCTTAATATAATACCTTATCCTACTCATTTGTTTCAATCTCAGCCACTGGATAAGGAGGTGGTGCAGCTACTTATTTATGTCAAGCTGCACAAAAAGTCCAAAGTAGGTGACACACCTACTTGCTTTATCCCTTGTTGGGCTAATTACTTGGGCCTTGGCAAATTTGGAAGGTGGGATATTTTCCTTTCTCTTAGTTTGAGCCTCAAGTGAGTCCACTAACATAGGTGTAAATCTGATCCATTAGCCTTGAACACCTTAACTGAATTCATATAGCTCAAGTAGGTGATGCACCTATAGTTTAATTAAGTCGAGTATGTATCCCACTTACCTTATTATATAATTTTTTAAACATCGCTTCATCTTAGTATAACTTCGTACTTTACCTTAATTATTAAATTCAACAATACCTTACTATCTCAAGGTTAAATACTTCAATTGAGTTTGACTTGGAACATGTCAAGGCATCACAACACTTTTTATCAAATTCAAATCACCACAACTTAAATATGGAACTTGGTTTATTGCCTATATAATAAGGACGTGTAAAGAGTCATGTGGATAGAATCAGCCTATGAATAACATGGAGTGTTATATCCTCCCCCCTAAGAACATTCATCCTTGCATGAAAATATAGTTAGTCAGCCTAGACATGTTCAAGCCTAAGCTACATATCACATAATATATATATACACATACTTACTTATTAATGCCTCAACTCCAACCTTTTAATCTTTCTCAGTGGACTGAAAGAGATGGGGGTACTTGGATTTCATTGCTTCTTCGCATCCCAGGTAACCTCTTGTACTTGTTTGTTCCTCCATAGCACTTTTACCAAAGCTACTTATTTATTTCTTAACTTCTTAACTTGTCGATCCAGAATAGCAATAGGTACTTTCTCATAGGTAAGATCTTCTGTAACATATACATCTTTGATTGGAGTGATACGAGATGGATCACCTATGCACTTTCAAAGCATTGAAATGTGAAACACCCTATGAACAATAGATTGCTCTGAAGTAGGTCTAATTCATATGCAACTTGGCCAACTCTTTTAAAATCATATATGGTCCTATATGGCATAGACTGAGCTTTCCCTTTTTACCAAATCTCATTACCCCTTTCATTGGATACACCTTCAAGAACATCAATCTCCTATGGAAAATTCTAGTCCTCTTTTCTAGTATCTACATATGATTTTTGTCGACTTTGAGCTATTGCTAACCGCTGTTGTCTTGTCTTAGCCTTCTCTATAGCTTGATGAACAAGATCTGGCCCAAATAATGTAGTTTTACCTGCTTCAAACCAGCCAATAGGTGACCTACACTTACTTCCTTATAAGGCTTTATAATGTGCCCTTTTGATACTCGAGTGATAGTTGTTGTTGTAAGCGAATTCAATAAGTGGTAAATAGTCATCCCATCTACCTTTGAAGTCTAATAGGCTAGCTCAAAACATATCCTCCAGTTTTTGGATTGTGCGTTCTGCTTGACCATCCATTTGAGGCTGAAAGGTTGTACTTAAACTTACTTGGGTCCTTTAACCTCTCTGAAATAACTTCCGAAAATTTGCAGTGAATTGAGCTCCCCTATCAGATATAATAGAGATTGCCACTCGGTGCAGCCGAACTATCTCTTTAATGTATATTCTTGCATACTCTTCGACTGTATAAGTAGTTTGGCTGAAAAGAAATGTGCTAATATGGTGACTCTATCAACTACTACCCATATGGCGTCAAACGTCCGAAATGAGCAAGGCAAACTGGTAGCAAATCCATGTTGATCATGTCCCACTTATAAATTTGAAGTTCTGTGTGCCACAAATAACCCCCATTCTTTTGGTGCTCTATTTTAACTAGTTGACAATTTGGACAATGAGCCACAAATTTTGCAATATCCTTCTTCATTCCCCCCCCCCCACCAATACACTTCTTTCAAGTATGATACATTTTGATTAATCCCGGATAGACCAAATATCTTAAATGATGTGCTTCTATCATAATTCTTCTTTTGAGCATGTCTACATTAGATACGCTCCATCTAATTTCACATCGAAGTACTCCCTCTTGCGTGAGTTCAAATGCCTTCTTTATACCATGTTGTACATTCTCCTTAAGCTGTAATAGAATGGGATCTTTGTACTGTTTCACTTTCACTTACGATATCAATGAGGATTCAGCTGCATTTTGCATAATAACTCCTTCATCTGGAGATTCAAGAAGGTGAAACCCCAAGCTGGCTAATTGATGTAGATCTTTATTTACTCCTTGTCTCCTTGTTGACTATCCAAAAATGCTTTCCATTTCCTTGCGGCTTAAAGCATCCGCTACCACATTTGCCCCTTCAGGATGATGAAATTATCGATGTCATAATCCTTCAATAACTCAAGCCATCTTCGTTGCCTTAGCTTCCGGTCCTTTTGCTTATAGATGTATTATAGACTCTTGTGATCAGTATATATTTCAACATGAACTCCATACAAATAGTGGTGCCATATCTTCAAAGAAATTATAACTACTACTAGCTCTAAATCATAGGTTGGATAGTTTTTCTCATGTGGACGCAACTGCCTTAAGGCATAAGCTATTACTTTACCATGATGGATCAAGACACATCCTCGACCCACTCTAGAAGCATCATAATATAGTACATAACCTTCTATTTCTTCAGGAAGTACCTATACAGGTGCAGTCATCAACTTATTTTTCAGCTCTTGGAAGTTGGCTGCCTTATGTATTGGCTTGGTTAATGGTGCAGAAATAGAAGAAAAACCTTCAATGAACCTCCTATAATAACCTACCAGCCCAAGGAAAGTACAAACCTCCATAGGTGTTGTAGGTCTTGGCCAGTTCTTCACAACTTCTATCTTTTGGGTATCAACCTATCACGACCCGGACATAGGGCCTAGACATGATACGACGAATATGGCACCTAAATTGACCCCAAACAAGCCTCTTAGTATATTATTACACATCCTTGATCATGGAAGCAATTAAACAACAACAAGAGAACTTAAAATAAGGATAAAGGGACTAAGAGTCTTTCATAGCTTAAAACGTACAAGAGTCAAAATAGTCAAGGATCAAAGCATCATTATATAACTTGTCCAACAACACCTCTAAACATAAAATTGAGCAGGGGACAAGACAACTTTCTGGGCATACCCTCATAGTCATAAGCATACAATAAAAGAGAGAGAGTTTTTGCATAACATAAGATCAAAAGATAACATCCCCAGAGTTGAGACTCACCAATTTGCTTCATAGATAGTACTAGCCATGTGGATGAGGGAGATGATCAAGTGGAGCTCTGGTTCCTACATGGTAACATAATGTAGGCAGAGGTATGCATTAGTATATTTGAATGTGCTAAGTATGTAGGATGCAATGCAACAAGAGATAGGCAATATAATTGAAATGTATAATTAGGCAATAAATGAGCATATAGCAATATGGCATGCATAAATGATACTTGAAGTAAAACATGCTTATATAGAACATTTTATGTGTGTAGGAAGATACCATCATAATAGAGACCAAGGCCCACCATCCCTTTCGCGAGGCGATCGAGGTACAAACCCCTCAACATGGTTTCTCGGGCCTACCGGCCCCCGAGCGAGGCGATTCAGGTACAAAACCCCCAACATGGTTTCACAGGCCTACTACCCCTCGAGGAAGGAATTGAGGTAAAAACATGCCAACAAGGTTGCACGGGCCTACTTCCCCCCGAGCATGGCATTTGAGGTACAACCCCCCTCCCAACATGGTTGTTTGGACCTACCACCCCCGAATGAGGCGTGGAAAACATGAAAAATTATAGATACTATTTATTAATTTGACACATATATACATTCCTTTGATCATCATAAAGTCACTTAACTCGTATGCCATGCTTTAGACCTTCAACAACTCAAGAATCCATAACTGGACATTTTATCAAACACTTGGTGGGTGTGTAATACTAGTTCAAAATCATGCAATTCAAGAGTGAATTCGTGCGAGAAAAATCGATGTAAATCATCCCACCAATACTAGGTAATACCCTCTTGCATGATACATCAAAACCCTTAATCAGTT
>JAABOM020057521.1:0-15031 GCA_011800125.2 Solanum clarkiae | reverse complement strand
AAAACAGAGGAAACTCTGCCGAAATTTGGATAAAAATCTGTAACTGAAACACAGTTGGAAAGTTAGTTTGATATCGTTTGGGTGTCCTATTGGCACCAGTCGCGATCCCTGGGAGGGGTCGTGACATTTATGATGTGATACAATCTTCATTAGACTTTTAGGACCTATCATGAGTTTATGGAATCAAACATGTTATGAAACTCAATTCTTATCTCACATGACATAAGGTTGAAAACTCTGAGATTTATAAAATAGAAGTATAATTGCCACTTCTTATCCTCAAAACTTAATATGAACATGAATCAACATCAGGTGCATGGGTTTAGGCCACAAGTATGGCGCTCATATACAAGATAAAAATAAAGTATTGCCTCAACTGAGGTATAAGGAATATAAGATATAGAAAAGCATCAATATTTCATCTTGATCAACTCATCATTATCGAAAGATCAAGACTCGTTGTAGTTTATGAACTCATCATCTCCCATTTAGCTCAAAGGCTAACTTATTAAGTCTGCGAATAAAGTCTCTTTACTAAGTTATAAGTATAGCTCTCCACACAATTGGGGCATCACTATCCACAAGAACATCTTAAACTCTCCTGTTATACTATAATCATAGATATAAAACTGCTTTTAGGACTTTCTTCTAAGATACTAATCTTAGCTTCCTTCTAACTCTATGGACATCTTCTTATACGTACTGCTCCTATTGGCATACATAATTGATTTTCATAACTCTTATGATCTAACCTCTTCGTTTAGTTTTTTAGCACTCAACTTCAATGGGTCTATACATTTAACTGAAGAAAACTTGAAGTATAATGGAAAACGCATTAGAATTATAAGAATGAGTAGTATTCTCTAAGTAAAAGTCACTATGAAAATACAAAACATAGATTTAAAGGGGTTAGATTGATGTAAGTATGATTATCGTAGGACTAGCACCTTGGGAATATTGCTTAAGAATTGATTTAAATTATGATTTAGCCACTATTAATCCAGTGTTTCATGCCTTGATGTTGAAAGAGTGCTTAGGGGATCCGTTGTTAGTGGAACCCATTAACAGTATCGGATCCTAGGATAAGACATCTTATGAAGATGATATGAAAGCCAAATATCCACTTCTATGCATGCTCATCAAGGGTTATGTTGAAAGTAGCATCCTATTCTTGATTTTTTGAGTTGATGTCTTTTATCTTGGGTTTGAACGGTTGATTGACTGGATGTTTACCAGAGTTGATTGAATGAGTTTTGATGTCCTATTCGTGCCTAATTGTGATAGGGTCAAGTTGAAGCTTACTCTTGAGTTTTTAGGTGTTTGAGCATTCAATTCTGAATTGCTTTGTTTATTTTATTCATGCCTTGAGAACACCCCAATTCACCCATCATTGAATGATTCCACAAGGGAGATATTGTAACACCTTAGAATTTCCTAAGTTAAGATCCAAACCGTTCTTCTTATACATATGAGATCACACCAAGGGTTTCTAACTTCTAATATGAGTGTCAATGCAAAATTCTTTAGGGTAATGATAGATTTGAGATGAATTAAGGTCAAAAAGTTCCCTTAACACAAAGTTGAGTTGAAACATTCCTTACCGATTGAGTTTCGATAAGAAATTCTAATGATTTAGGTGACCAATAACTACAAAGTTGTAAATGTAAATTAATTTCTCTTTCTAAGTAATCTAAGTATGTTGGATGTGGTTTGAGGTCATAAGGGATACCCAAGGTTAAATCAAGTTTAAAACATTTTCATTGGCTAAGTTTCGATATGAGTTCATAGAAGAGTCAATTTCAAATTGCCATATATCTCAGTCCATAATGATCTAGGTGATTATATTATACCATATTAAGTATTTTTTAATTATCTTTCCAACTCAACAAATTTTTCCTTAATCGGAGTTCGAACTAAAAAGTTACAAACATTTTACTAAAACGTGTACAGACTGTCAAATTTGGTGATCCGCCGAACGCATTCGGCAATCCTCTGAATTTGAGCACTGAAATATTTTGAAAAAGATTTAGAACTGTCAAAAAGGGAGACCAAGGGTCCCCATTCAACATACCACTGAATGGTTCGGCAATGGGGCCCCTCAAACATCATTTTGGCCGACAAAACTCATCAAAAGATCTTTTTTTAATTTTTTATGATTATTTAACTTTTTTAAAATGTTATTTTTGATATTTAACCTTAATTAATTTCTCTAAGTCTATTATATAGCCTAATAACCTCCCATTAATACATAAGCCTATGAAAATATTAAAATATTGCATTCAAAGTTCTCCCAGAGAAGAGGCTAGGGTTCTTCATATTCAAGTGCAACTCGAAGGTTTTTTCAAGAGAATTTTCTCTTCTAGATATGCAAGGCTATTATAGCATTAAATTAATTTTTTCCACATGCCCACGTCTAAGTTTCTAGTTTGAATGAGCATTGAATTTAACAAAAATCTAGTTTTTGAATTCCAATTGAGTCAATTCTTCTTCTATTGAGTTTTATATAATTATGTATTTAAGTTATTAGGATCTTATTGGAATTATTATTCGTTTTTACTTTTCTATGAACCCTAATTGAGTAAATGGTCATGACTGTTATCATACACTATTGATATTGAGATTCATGATTTTCATGCATTAAATAAATTATTATTTTAAATCAAGATTATGTATCTTTTTTAGAAAAGATGAGGATTGTTATGCATTGATGAAAGAGTGATGTTGAACTATTATTATATGTATATTTAAAGGTTTTCATAGAGCATGAGCATTGGACTAGTATTATGCGTATATTTTAGAGAGTTTTCAAGAGCATGAGCATTGATTTTACAGGAGCTTGAGCATTGAATTAGATGTTGTTTTGAGAAATGAGTTTTGATGAGATGTTCATTAATTTTGAAGCATATTTACTTTTATGAAAGAGCACATGATTTGCAATTGAAAGTATTGATAAATTGATATGAAATAGAATTGATAAAAAGGTCCATTAAGACTTGATGAGATGAATTGAAATGGTAAAAGATATGAGAATACGTTTTGGGAGAAGTATTAGCACCGATTTAGGTAAGACGTGAAAGAACTCAAACCTCATAAACTACATAGCCAGCGTAAAATAGTTATGCCATTGATTCGGTCAACTCTTGTCTTAAAAGAGGTCTTAATTTGTAAATCTAGTAATTTGAATCATCCCTTACTCTAGCAAGGTATTGGATGACTGCAGCAGAGGTAGTGCGAAGCAGTTGTATCATCAGTCACTCATATGGTAACGGTTGTCAGTTAAAGAAACACTCAAATGATAAAATTGAATTTAATTTGATGGAATTGCATATGATTGATTTGATTTGAAAATTATTATTTATATTATTTTTTCAACCTGCATATCATATTGAATTGAGTTTGTTTCTCTCTTTCTATTGAATTCTCTTTTGAGTTTGTTCTGTTTATCCATATTACACAGGGTACATCCCATGTACTGATGTCACTTGGTGTTGCATCATTTTATAGTGCAGATATAAGTCTTTGAGATTCTCAGTAGACACTTCGTTGAAGATCTATTCGGTCCCAAATGGTGATGAGACCGCCTTGTTTTAGGTGGAACCTTCTGTTTTAGTTTATTCCTTCTTGAGATGTAAGAACCCGGACTTTGAACGACCTCAATAGTGCATGGAAATTTGGTTCCAAAAAAGTTTTGGACCAAAGGTACTGACACTCCATAGGAGCCCTCACGGTCCGTGTGAGGTCACATGGCCTGTGTAGAGCCTCCATGGAATGGCCCTTGGCCTTTAGAGGATGTTTCGCTCATAAGCGTGGTGTTTTAAACTAAGGCACATCACACTTGGACCCCTCACGGTCCGTGTGACACTTCACAGATCGTGTGGTGGTCTTGGCTTGAAATCCCACAATTTTGGGACAAAATATGGTCACATGTCCAAGTTCATGGCTCGTATGGGGTGTCATGGCCCATGTGGCCCCCTATAAGGCTTCTAACGTAAAATTTTTCTAAGTATAGAATCACTGTATCGTAACTTAATCGTGTAAATTTTCTAAGGAAGGTGGTACGACCAGTTTTAAGGCCCATATGGCCTTCCGTGGGAGTGATTTCGTTGAATTTTTCTAAGTAAGGAATCTTGAATCTCAAGCCAAGTTCACTTTCAAGACTTCAATTCAAGTTTATTTATGATTTTTAAGGACATCATGGGTCTCCCACATCAAGCCAAGCTCAAAGGAATTCCATTGGCTAAGTTATTTACAAGTACCACTAGAAGGGTCAACTTTAAATAGTCATATATCTTAGCTCAAAGTATACTGGGTGACCCATGACTTATTAAATTGAAGCTCTTTGAATTATCTTTCCAACTCATCCAGTTTCACCTCATTCCGAGTTCGGACCAAGAAGTTATGCTTTTTTTTGTAGAATCTGTCTGGGCTAGACGGGGTGCCTTCACGACCCGTGAAGCTTGCCGTGAGAAGTTATGGGGAAAATTTAAAGGGGCATCTTATTGTGGTATTTTTGATATTTTGACCCATCCCCAAGACTTTTTAAGACCTTCAAACCTCCGCTTTACCTTCCTAAACTTGTCCTACACAAATTCTGATCCCTCATTCAAGACTAATCCTTAGTTTCTAAAATCAAACTCTCAAAATTCTCTCCAAGTCTCATCTTCAAGATTCAAGCTAGGATTCAATTGGGATTTCAACTTCAAGCAAGTTATGTGGGTTTTGATCCTTGGTTCCTTCCAATCAAGGAGACTCAAATCTTTTCAAGCAATTTTCCATGAAATTATGCTTACTTTAAATGTAAGTTTTCATTATTTTGATTTACTAAATCAATTGATGTATGGGATATACTTTATTTTGTGATTTTAAGTTAGTTTAAGTCCTATTATGATGATTCACATTAAAGTTATGAAGTTATAAAAGATGCATATCCCCTTTAAAGATTGATTAATGCATGGGTGATTTATATTATGATTTAGATGAGGACTTAATTATGAATTTTACTTCAATTTCATATTATATTGTTGATTTAAGTTTGAATCTTTATTACCGATGCTATTCTCAAATCATTCATGGCATATGCATTCATGAACATTCGATTTTTATGAAAATTATAAAGTGGGTTAATCCCAATTATGTTTTATGATATGATTTTGATAAGATATTAGTTATGACAAGAATGTGATCATATAAATGTCTATGATTATGGATCTTTGAGTATTATGGGTGCTTGCACCATTTTGTATATATGAATGAGCTATTCCGATGCATGAGAATTATGAATTACGACTATGTTTTGCATTTGAGCCTAAGAAAGAATTAATATGAAAGTGTTTGGCTTTTGAGCCTAAATGTGAATTGAAAGGATTTGAAATGACTTTTGCCTCTTCTGAAAGCATGTATATATGTATAAGTATTCTTGTGGGATGTTTTGACTTAGCACCGATAGATTGGGGGCGTCAGGGCTATCCCCAAGGGTCTCTCCCTTTCCTTGAACTATGTGCCAACATAGGTATTAAGATCTGAAGCTCATCCCATTAGTTGGCTCATCCTATTAGTTGAGGCATGAGCCACTAGAAAGATACGAGGCTTATCCTGTTAGTTGAGGCATGGTCCGCTAGAAATGATATGAAAATCCTATCCCAAATGGGAGACCTGTAAAGAAGGTTACTTCTTCGAAATAAGAGGCCCGTAAGGAGAAGTATGGTTTACCTTTGGCAAGTAGACCACCTATTTTCTGGTATAGGGATAACATCGGTATTCGAAGTAATAGTTCGCTTGGTCTTATATGTCGGTTGAGGTCACATCCCCACTATATATGAGCATCTTTTCATTTGATACATCATGGACTTCATGGCATATTGTATACTACCCTTCTTTGGATATATGATTCTTTCCATATTATGTTCCCTTGTCATCTAACATTGAAATGCAGGTTTGATAAGTCATATGCTTTGCATGCCCGCATACTTAGTATATTCAAACGCACTAACGCATACTTTTGCCTACATGATCTAACCATGTAGGGACCGAAGATTACCTTCATCCACCATTCGATGCTAGATTGGATGTGAGACATTTGTTGTGGTAAGTCTTATTATCCAAGGACAAGTCACCATTCCTCTACCTATGTTGCTTCCATTTGTGTTATTTACTTTGAGGGTGAGCCTGGGACATGTCTTGGCCCCCGTCCTATCTTATGAATAGAGACATTATTGGACATCTTGTATACTCTCATCGGATCTATATGTTATGTGTTGTATTTGAAGCTTATGATTATGGTTATCTATTGGATATGACTATCATCGATTGATTATGAGAATTAAGATATGTATGTATGATTAATGTGGAAATGTAGAAGATCCTAAATCTCGAATTGCCCCCATAGAGTGACTCATACTTACCCGCCCTTTAGTCTTTATATGCTATGTGTTCGTGAATCCATGTTAATCCCTTTCCCTATGATATCCCCATAGTGTGATTCTCACTTTCCTATCTCATAGAACTATGTGTTTACTATTTGAATACGTTTCTGAATCGATTATATGAATTTGGATACTTTAAGACTTGTTTGGGGACTCTCGGGTTCCCATTCGCCATGTCACTCCTAGCCCCTAAGTCCGGGTCATAACATAAGATAGCCTTGAACATGTCTTGGCGCGTTCTTATGAGTTGATAGAGGCTTCATAAACTGAGTCAGATAGAATAAAGTGGAGTCTTTCTTACTTTCAGAGGCAATTTTGGATAACTATTATTATTTACTTAAATTGAAACATTGAGTTATTTTTATAACTAATATCTTGAAAATTATTTTACATGAGGATTTGAATTCCCACCTGAGTAGTTTCATTTGTTTCATTTAGTCTGCCACTAATTCAATAATTAAATTGAGCCAAGTGGGAATGCTTGGGAACCAGCAATGGTCTCTGAGTGCCGGTCACACCTAGGGTACCCTCTCAGGGCGTGACATCCAGGTCTTGGGAGGGGGATATTTTGGTGTTGTTATGTGATGTATGCCTAGTATTAACTTATGCTGATGTTAGTTTTTGTGAAACTATTTTGTGATGCCTATTACTAGTTGTTTCAAGACAGGGCTAGGCTTTCCTATCGAGGTAAGGTTGGCGCCATCATGGCTAGTATAGTCAGATCATGACAGATATGGGTAAGAGTAATAATAACTCAAGCTCACAACTATGTAGCACGCATAGGATAGAATCATACCAATATTGTACGACTCCTCATATGCCACTAAGGTGGCCCAGTTTAGATAGATTCATAAGTTCAGCATTGTCCCTTACCCTAGAAGGTATTGGATGGCTCCTGCAATGTGGGAAAGACGTTGTATCATTATGATGCTCGTAATGATGGTTGTCGGTTAGAGAAACTCCCAAGCAAAAGTATTTGTTATTTTTATTCAAAGATTGAGTTGCATTTATTGTTGTATTATATCAAGTGTTTTACTTATATTACATTGGTTATATTATTGAGTTATTTTCTGCATTACACCTATGATTTGAGCATTGTATCCTGAGTTTTTCCTATTTTGTCCATTTTACATACCCATACATTTCACGTACTGACGCCCTTTAGACCTGCATCATTTTATTATGCATACACAAGTGACAGAGCCCCTTAGTAGGCATATCACAAACAATCCAACATTTCTACTTAGCCAGTGGTGAGACCTATTTGCAGTCAG
The DNA here is from genome assembly GCA_011800125.2 of Solanum clarkiae. Lineage (NCBI taxonomy): Eukaryota > Viridiplantae > Streptophyta > Magnoliopsida > Solanales > Solanaceae > Solanum > Solanum clarkiae. Next base: position 7,335 of record JAABOM020057521.1, on the reverse strand, counting down.
AGGCTCCTTGATATTATCTATTTTATTTTTCGTTATTTTTTAGTTGAGATAGTTCTGGCCTGTCGCGGTACCTACTCTTTAGCCAGATATAACACCCCCTAATTCATCCTACCTAATGAGTAAATGCCCAAAGGAAACTGAGAAAAATGATTCAGAAAAGTCACCGAAGGAAACCACAAAGGCCACCTACGGCTCGTAGAGTGATCTATAGCCCGTTGATGAGGCCTTGAAGGTGCCCTTATGACTTAGTGAAATTTTCCCAAGTCTGATGGCCAAGTACGGTATAGTCTACGGACCCTATGTCATACCATGACCTGTAGATCAAGGTTCGTAGTCTGATGACTCAAAAATCAACTTTTTGGGATATCGAATGATGAGTTAACATATGGTCCATCAACTTATTTACGGCTCGTAAGTCTAGTTTCATAGAATGAAATTCCAAAAAATCAAGATTTCTGAGCCTTGAGACCATGTGTTACCAGACAGCCCGAAATCCACTTTGTGAGCCATAAGAAGTGGTTCATAAGTCCTAAGTCTGATTTCCAGTACACCTTTTAGCACTTTCACCTATGAAAGGTAACTTATGGCCCATAAGTGGACCTACAACTCATAAACAGAGTTCGTGGTTCCACTTGAAAATTTTTAAATATAGTAATTTCATCTTATCCTACCCATTTAAATTAAAACATATGACGTTTTGGACTTAATTTATGTCCCTTATCAGCACCCTAGGTGTATTATCGTTCATATACACTTAGCATACCTAAAAAGCATCAAAGAAGGGAGAAAAATGAGGGTTTTGAGTACAATCTTGAGGATTTTCAGAGAATTCATTGTTCTTTTTAAATCTAGGTATATAAGGCTAATAAACATGGACTATGCTCTATCATGTGCCCCATAACCCAAATCGATGGAGTTGTGAATGAATTGAGTCTCTCATGAATGTTTCTTGAAGTTTTTCTTAAAATCCTAATGTACTCCTATATAATCCTACATGAATTACAGTTTGTATGAATTAAATACTTGAACTAGATCATTTTACTTTTTTACATAGACACTAGAATGAATTCTTGTTATTTTTACATGTTGCACTTAAATGGGTATGTATGAGTAAAAATTGAGCCTAAAGAGTTTGTAGAATTCCTAAATGCTTTAACTCTACTTTTGTTTCCTGAGAACTATGAGTTGGAATGACACATGATGGAGAGTCTTTATGAGTCATGAGCTAAACCTAAAAGAAGGTTTCTAACCAAAGATTTGATCGTTGATGTGATGAATTGAGTTGACAAATGTCCAACAAGACTAGTTGAATGAGTTAACCATAGAGTTGATGTATTGTGAGCATGTTAAGTCTTGGGACTTCATTGAGCACCGAATTGAGTAAGAATAAGTCTAACTCAAACTCAATAACTACATGGCCAGCGTAGTAGAGCATTGAACCATGAAACTGGATGCTTCCTACTGTCCCAAAAAAGAGGACTTGAATTTACTATTATGGATCCACTAATGGGATGTCCTTTACCCTAATAAGGTATTGGATGGATGCAGCAACGACATTGTTTTATTGTATCATTATCGACTCATAGGTGATAGTTGTCGGTTAGAGAAACTATCATATAGATCTTGATAGTACTTTGAGTGGATTGGCTTATATGGTAATGAGGGGTCATTTTCTAAGTTGTATTCTTACTTTAGACTCTTGACTTGCTGATTAAGTTTCCTACTCCTTGAGTTGAGCTATTTAAGTGGATATTATTCTACCTTTACATGTTTCATTCTATCATTTTAAATACTAGTATATTTCATGTACTGACGTCCATTCAGGTATACATCATTAATTATGTAGATCTAGGTGATAGAGGACTTTAGCCAGCGCATTGTTTAGGCCCAGCTTGTTGATTTTCAGGTTTGGTGAGCCCGCCTTGCTATCCAGAGGAGTCATTTTATTTTATTGAGTATATATATTTTCTTCTGGTTGAGGTAGTCATGGAATATCATGGTACCATCTAGACTGTTAGATAGAGGATTTATAGATATTGAGTAGAGGATTGTTGATCATTTTTGTATTTCCCAACTTGACCAATGGAAACTACATTTTTATGAGAATTTTATTTATCTATTCGAAGTCTCTTCTTGAGAATTTCTTCCATTGTCGAGTATACTGTGAAGATAAGTCCAGGTGATTCTCTTGAGAAATCAACAATTGGTCTTCAAGTGCCTGCCACACCAAGGGTACTCTCCCGGGGTGTGACACCAGACTTGTAGAGGCTTCACAGATTTGTTGACAATGTTACAGTATCTCTTTTAGATTGTTAACTTCTTAGCTGATTTGCTTATTATGATTTGAAAATATGGTGATAGTAGTTGTGCTTAATTCTAGCCTATATTTTATTTCTTAAGTCTTCAACTAAGTAAAGTAGTTAGGCTAAGTTGCTCGCTTGGGGCCAGAAGAGATTCCAAGTGTCGGCCACTCTAGGGTGTAGATTCGAGGTGTGAAAAACTTGGTGTCAGAGCACAGGGTTTAAGTGTCTTAGGGAGTCTATGAAGTCATTACTAGTAGAGTCCTTATTATTGGTGAGAAGCGCATCATATCATAATAGGAGTCTACATGACATTAGGAAGTGTTGACCTTCTTTTGAATTCTACTTCATGCTTCAAAGTTTAACTTCTATTAGATCCCTTCTAACTTGTGCATTCACGCATTATATTCAGATCATGCCTCCAGGGAGAATCATCGAACAAGCTAAGGAAGAGGATGCCCAGCCAAATAAAATATGAATTGACCTGAACTACTAGTCCTCAAGGGACCTTGAGGTCTAGTTATTTTTATGGAGAAGCACCCTAGGCTGACATTTCAAATGTCGAGCTCTGGTAGGCCATTCAAACTTTAGCACAGGTAGTGATAGAATTGGCAGTTCGACAAGGCATACGTAGACATTATGCTCCCAATACTTCTAGCATTCGCAAGTTCTTGAGAATGAACACGCAAGAGTTCACGGGGTCGGCCACTAAGGGAGGATCTAGAGAAACTTATTTATGAGTTGCATAAAGTGTTCTAGGTTATACATGTGGCTTATACAGAATGTGCGGAGTTAGTTTCTTTGTCATGACCCAAGCCTAGGGCCTAGACGTGACATGGCTAATGGGAGTCCGAAGGGACCCAAACAAGCCTCTTAGCATATCAATCACACATCCTTGGTCAGAGAATCAAAGTAACAACAACAAAAGATATAAATAGGGGAAAATGGGACTAAGGGAAGTCTTTGAATATAAACAAAGCTTAAAAGTTAAGCTTATAGCATAAATACATCATAATATTCCAACAACACCTCTAAACATAGAATGGAGGAGGGGCCAAGACACTTTCCGGGTTCACCCTCATAATGTCAAATGTTCAACATAAAGAAGTCTTAGAAATAACAAGAGCAAAGTAGATAGTGTCCCCGAACTTGAGGACTCACCAAGCTTGTCTTTGAATAACCTCACTAGACATATGGAGGATGATCAAGAGGAGCTCCTGTCCCTACATAGTGATATCATGTAGGCGTAAAGTATACGTTAGTACGTTCAAATGTACTAAGCATGTAGGATGAAATGCAACAAGACATAAGCCAATATAGTAAAAATGCATAATAATAGGCAATAGATAAGCATAATCTCAATATGGCATGCATGATCAAGGCTTGAAGTAAAACATGCTTGTAAATCATTCAACTTGTATAGAACATTATACATCTATGGGAAGAGATCTCAACCGAAAATGATTAAGACTAAGCAAGCTACAACTTGGAATCCCGATGATTACCACTCACTGGTAAAGAGGTGGTCTACTTGCCAAGGTAAACCATACTTCACCTTACGAGAGTCCATCCCATTTCGGAGAAGTAAACTTCCTTACGGGAGCCTCTCCCATTTCGGGAAGAATTTCAAGAAAAAGTGTACTAAATGGATCCACTACTATAGCAAAGGTATAACATAATCCTATGTTGGCACATAGTTCAAGGAAAGAGAATAAACCTTCCACCCATCGGTGCGAAGTCTAATCCCACGGAATACTTATAACAATCATACTTTAATAACTTGCAATAAACATGGAATCATGACATGAGAAGGTCTTAAACATAGTTGACCTCTAATGGTGAGCCTCACTTGAAACTTGAGAATAGATCATCATTAAACATTACCCTTGGATCACAAGAGGTAAAATCTTGAAAATAGGGCTTAACTTAATATTTGCATAATCATAGATAAATTCATGAATTCATAACATACTTGGTAGCCCATATTTATCGTGAAGTCACTTAACTTATAAAACATGAAATTAACTTGACAATTCTTGACTTGATATTTTATCAAACACTTGGTGGATATGTAATGCTTGTTCAAAATTATGCAAATTCAAGAGTGAAATCATGTGAGAAAACTCAATGCAAATCAACCCACCAATAAGTTGTAAAAACCTCATGTGAGATACCTTGAAATCCATCATTAAATCTCGTAATAGATCATAGTTTTATAGCTCAAAACATACATAGTCTCAATAGACAAAACCAATAACTCATAGTGTAAGCTTGAGATAGATAGACATGCATATTTAATCAATATTTCACAAAACCCCAACATATTTCATGCTTGCAATCCATAATAAAAGATACCCATAGATAATACAACTTGAAAACAAGAAATTTCATAAGATAGGAAGATTGAGCACCATGGGTGAAAGGACCCAAAGTCACATACCTAAATTTGGGGATTCCTTGATGTATACATGAAGGAGGCTTGAAGGTTGAATGAAGTTTTTGAGATCCAAAATTTAGCTTGAGACACTTGAATTTGGATGAAATATTTGGTTAAGCGTTAGAGAGGACTTTGAGAGGGTCTTCAGTTATATAGATTTGAAAAAATGGTTAAGTATAGGTATTTTTACGCATAAGAGGGCATGGGGATATGATCCCAAGGCCTTGGCCAAAACTAAATTTTCAGGAAAAATAACATTGATCTGCACTCCTGGAGCGTTGCGGCCAGGGCGCGGATCGCCACTGTAAATCAAAAATTTTGAAAATTTATTCTTCGCTATGGTTGATCTAAAATTGTGGTTGTGTCCATTTCCCACTCAATTTCTCCCCCTATTATAAATATGAAGTAGAATTTTTGATATCGCACACGAGTTTTGAAATATATAGAAATTACGATTATGGGCATTTTCGAAGCACATTTTTGGGGCCTTTTTAGGGCGTTTCAATATCTCCCCCTTGCGAACATCCATTCCTGAATGTCAAAGAAATGTACATAAGAGAAGTAATCAAGAATATTTTATCCTAATACGAATGCAACCACGCATTTAAACATCATTTCAAGAATCTCAACATGAATGTCAAAAATCACTATAAACTTGGCAACATGAACATGAATGCATGCAAAATGACATAAGGGTTGAAACGTAAGACTTTAACTCATATAGGGGACTCAAATTAGTACCTTAGGCTTGTGTAGAGTGGAAGAGATATGGATATCTCTTTCTCATATCCAACTCGGCTTCCCATATGGCACTTTCAACTTGTTGATTCCTCCAAAGGACCTTGACGGAAGCTACATCTTTGTTTCTCAACCTCTTCACTTGTCTATCCAAAATCTCCACCGAGACCTCCGCATAAGTCAAATTATCTTCTACACCACCCACAACATCCAAAAGCACTATAGCATTAGGGTTACCCACACACTTTCTCAACATGGACACATGGAAGGCCAAATGAACTATGTTCATCTCCATAGACAACTCCAACTCATAAGCAACCTTATCGATCCTCCTTAAAACTCTATAAGGACCCTCAAATATTGAGCTTAACTTCCCTTTCTTGCTAAATTGAACTACACCCTTCATAGGTGAGACTTTCAAGTAGACCCAATCACCAACCTTAAACTCAAGATCTCTTCTCCTCACGTCGGAATAAGACTTTTGTCTACTTTGGATTGTTTTCAATATTTCCCTTATCAACCTCACCTTTTCCAAGGCCTCCATGACAAAATCCTAGTAAAACCATCTCTTCTACTTCAAACCATCCAATTGGGATCTATAACGTCTACCATAAATATTCAAAAGGAGCCATATCGATGATTGAGTAGTAGCTATTGTTGTAAGCAAAGTCAATAAATGGAATATGTTATCCCAACTATCTTTAAACTCCAAAACACAAGCTCTAACCATATCCTCAAGGGTTTGGATAATCCTCTCGGCTTGACCATCTCTTTGAGGGTGAAAGGACGTGCTAAGCTAAACCTTGGTACCAAGACCTCTTTGGAAAGACCTCCAAAAGTGATAAGTGAATTGAGCACAACAATTCAAAATGATAGACAAGGGCTCCCCATGAAATCTAACCAACTCATGATCGTACAATTTGGCATAATCTTCGGCTCCATAAGTAGTTTTGACCGATAAGAAGTGAGCCAACTTTGTCATTCTATCCACAACAACCCAAATGGAGTCAAAATGTTTCCTAGTCTTAGGCAACCTAACCACAAAATCCATGTTGATTTCCTCCCACTTCCGAAGGGATCTCTATATCTTGGGCTAGGCCACCCGACCTTTGATGTTCGGCTTTCACTTATTGGCAATTGTGACATCTGGATATGAACTTGGCAATGTCTCTCTTTATACCACCCCACCAATACACTTCCTTCAAATTTCTATACACCTTTATAGAATCGGGGTGAATAGAATAGGATGAATTATGAGCCTCATCTAAAATCTTCTTTTTCAAGTCATTAACACTAGACACACACAATATACCTTGGTACCTAAGGGCACCATCTCCCCCTTGGGAGAAAACCTCCACTTTACCATCTCTAACCAAGGCCTTCAACTCTAGCAAGGCAAGGTCAATATCTTGTTTTGCCTTTACCTCTTCAATGAAGGAAGACTTAGAACCATCAACAACCACTACACCACCATTATCAACTTCCTCTAATCTAACCCCCAATCTGGCCAACTGATGAAACTCTCTAGCTACCTCTTTGCCACTATCATCAACATGAGCTAGACTACCCATAGACACCCTACTTAAATCATCGGCCCTAACATTAACTTTGTTGGCATGATAATTCACACTCATATCATAATCTTTAAGGATCTCTAACTACCTTCTTTGTCTCAAGTTAAGATCCTTTTGGGTGAACACATATTAAGATTCCTCTGGTCGGTGAACACATCAACATGAACCCCATATAAGTTGTAACGCCAAATTTTCAAGACAAATACCAAGGCCGCCAATTCAAGATCATGGGTGGGATAATTCTTCTCATGCACCTTAAGTTGTCTAGAGGCATATGCTATCACCT
>JAABOM020057520.1:0-15032 GCA_011800125.2 Solanum clarkiae | reverse complement strand
CATTCAGCTGTGGTTACCAAGCTCCAGGTTGCTTCGGAGCTTTGCATGTCTAGATCTTATATGTTTATATTGTACAGATAGTTGAGGCGGGGCCTGTCCCGACCCTTATCATATATTTTTCTTTATTTAGTGGCTTCGTATACTATGTAAATTAAAGTGTGGTCATGTCTAGTACTTTAAATGTTGTGGCTCCAACGGCCTAGTCATATGCATTTCCTTTTGGCTAGTCTTCACTGTTTATCTGCTTAAAGACATGTCAAAGGTAGAAATATCTTATAATACATATAGAAAGCATATAAATACAGGTTGGTTCTCCCGAGCCTTATCGACAATGGGTGCCAGTCCGCCTTAATGGGACTTGGGACGTGACAAAAGCCTTAACAATAGGCTCTATATGGGTGGTGACCCAAACAGGCTTTGGGCCCTGCTCCACAGTATAACTGTCCACCTATTGCAATAGTGAGATCTAATGTACCGGATCCTTCATAATCAACGAGTTCTGAGCCATCCCCAATCTGTGATCAAACTTTGTTATAGACCTGGTGGCGCTGTACTCAGGACCAAAAAGTACATGACAAATCATCTCCTCAGAAATGCCGACCCACCAACTTTTCAGCCGTACTTCTGTGAATCTGGCCTGAGTGATAGGTCTAGTCCCCTTTGGAAGAGCTCACTAAATCATGGCGGCATAAATGCATAAAACTCCTGGACCATAATCGGGGAGTACCTACCAAGTGCCTTTGTCAACCACTCGAGCCTATAATGTATCAATGTGTCCTTTAGAATTGGGACATGACTTAGTCCATCATCTATGACATTGGGCTCCTCATATATTGAATAGGTGGATTTGCCCCACTCCTTGGGTTGACTACCCTCTAAAAATATGGCCTCTATACCCTCGATGAACCACCGATTAGTAGTAGCATCCGGTGCAGGTGAAGAAGATGGTACGACGGAGGACTCAACATCTCCTCTGACCTCGGAGGCCTCCTCTGAACTCTTGTCCTTCTTAGAAGGGGTCATCTAGGGAATGCTACTCCTAGTCTCTTCACTACCTTCCTCTTCAGATTGGGAAGGACTGACGTTTTGAGCCATAGGCTGCCCAAACCTAGTAACAGCTCTAGTCTATGGTCGAGGTATCTCTGGGTCAGGCTGGGCATCATATATCTCCAATGACCCACTCAGTTAATCCTGCTCGTGATCCTAATGCTTGTCATTTGTGGGCTCATCAATGAACTTCTTCCTAAAGGCCTCAATCATCGAGAAATTTCCTTTTGGGGCCATAGTATCTGAACGTTAAACATAAATAAACCATAATTAGTCCCAACAATAAAGAAATAAAAAGTCAAAAAACTTCATTGAATCAGTTGCAAAAGAACTCTATGAGAGACCCTTTACAAGTCTTAGTGAGCACTACGATTCATAAAGTGCTCTTTTATACCAGCACTTCAGAAAAATAGTGTTCACTAGAAAAGCTTACGAGACCTAGGCTGTGGAATATTCTCCAAAGGAGTTGGATTGTCATTCCGATCATCATCATTAACATATGATTCAAGGCTACATTACCCACGATGTTAGCATTTTTTTGGGTCATCCTTCTTGTAATTCTTTCTATCTCTAAATCAAGGGGAGTTAAGTGATTACCTTGACTCCAAGTGTTAGGCATACACTACTAGTATACCCTGCAAAGAAAGAAAAACAAAAAATAAAAGTAAAATACAAGGTAACTAAGGATTAACACTTGAATCACCATTACTAGTAAATTCAATCAAGTCTAGTCGTATTCCCCAGCAACAGCAATATAATCTTTGAGCACATCCATGTTATAGCTCTTTTTTGGAAGATAAAGCAGTCATTGTCAAATATAAAACATAACCAAGGTTAGGGCCGAATTTCACAAAGAATATAAAGACTCACAACAAATTCACCAATACGCAATTCAAGTAATTAATAACTCAATTCCCTAGGGGGGTTCGCAATGTTCAATAAGAAATTAAATTAGACTAAATAATGCAAGAGACAATCGATAATGGAGAGCAACTTGGGAATTGTACTCCCCATGATTCACAAACTCAATATCCCCAGATAACCGAATTTTCGACTAGGGTATTGCATGTAAGATGGTAATTTAAGTTCACCAAGCCCTTTAGTCAAAGGTGAGAGGAGAATTTTAGTATGTCACTTAGCCCATCTCCATAATGTGCAATACTAACGATTACCTATAGTCCCAGTCAACCTCCCCTTGATCTAGTTCGGTTGATTAGACGAAAACACATCGTTGATTCTTATTAATCAGTCTATTTTCCAATTTATTACCACCTAGATCAGGCAAGTAACACTACGTAAGTTATAATATTGTCCACCACTAGAAAACATACAAAACAAAGAGAATTGTTTAATACATGTAAATACCTATTCTAAGAATTGCAAATTATCCGGATTTATTTAGTTAGATCTTCATGGTTCCCACAATCCAAAGTTGTGAATTTATCTGCTCATGCTATGGGTAGATGAATCATGGATGGAGAAAACATAATTAACTACTTTTCCAATTAAGTTGAAGAACAAGCAAATCCAAAATATATTGAGAATCAAAAGATTTGAAGGTACAATGAATCCATAAGTGTAGTATGCTCAAAGATTGAAGTCTCCAAGTACAAAATCTTAAAAGTACTTTCTAATAATGTTCTCCACTGTACTCTCTTAAAAATCAACCTAAAAATTACTATCTATAGTATTTCAAACAAGTTCTTAAAAATAGAAAAACTGATCAGCGACTTTCTATGATAGGCATTTACAACTCATAAACTGGCTTACGAGTCTTAATCGGGATCTCGTGTTTAGCTCTTGAAATGTTGGACTTCACTACTACGAATACAATTTACGAGTTGTAGACTCATTCATGACCTATATTGTTCTCTCATAAACTTTATTTGTATCAACTGGTCCTTCATTGGATCTCATCGAAATTCTTCATGAAAGCACTTTATACGACTCGTAGAGTAATCTATAACTCGTAATAAGGTCTCATTTGGCTGAACTTCAAAAATCAAACTTCACTAGAATCTTCACGAAACTCACTTTTACGACTCGTATAGGGTCCCATAAACTATCAAAAACCAGAAAAGTCTACAATTTTTCCCCAAAATCATCTCAACCTACTTCCTACAAACTAAACACCAAAAACACATAAAGACCATAAATGTCGCATTGAAAACACATAAAATTCTAAGTTTTAAGCATCAAATGTGTTGTATTTTGACAGCACATCAAGATGTTGTAGACACGAAGTCTAAATTTCCAGCAGCATTGTACGAGACCTTGATTATGGGCTATGGAATGCAATTCGGCCTATAAACCCCTTTCGTATGGCATGCCGACCAGTTATTCTATTATGTTTAGGACTTGTATTTTACTTATTATAAATAGGTCTTTTAGGTTATTTTTTAGAAGTTTTTGCATAGTACTCAGAGAACTCAGTAATTAGAGAGAGAAAATAATGAGATGACATTGAAAAGTCTTTGAGAAAACTTGTACTTTAATTTCATTTTTAAGCTTGTGATTCTCTTGAAAGTTAGATTTACTTGTTCTTAATTCAATTGTGTAAGAGTTCAATTATGTTTTTTGAATTCATAATTTTTGCATCTACATAAAGCATGAATAGCTAGATTTACAAAAGGGTTGTGAGAACCATGAAGAAACGAGGTAAAATCAGATAATTCATAATTCTTGAAAAGTGTGCATTCATGTGTTAATTAATTTTCTTCGTTTTGAATATTTTCTGATGGTGACCAATATTAGAACCCGCCTAGTGTTACTGACTGGACCAAGGTAGTAATGGATAGGAAAAGAAATTATTTAACAGGATTCGATTGATGTGTTCTCATCTAATCAACCAAACTAGGCCAAGGGGAGCTTGTACTGGGACTAATAGGTAAGGGTTAGTAATGCACACTATGGAGATTGACCAAGTGACCAAAGGACTTGGTGAACTTAACTTACATCCGGCATGCTACACACTAGGAAAGAATTGGGTTATCTAGTGATATTGAGTTAGGGAATCATGGGTAACACAATACCCTAGCTTCTCTTCATATTGATTTCTCTCTTGTGTTAGATATTGATTATTAGAAACCTCCCCCCATTTGGGGAAGTAAGTTCGTTAACTACTCGAATTGTAATCATTGAATTCTCTTGAGTCTGTACATTCCCTGTGGGTTAGAACCTAACCTTAGTTAGGTTCTATTTCTTGATAGTGACCGCTTCATCCTCTAAAAGGAGGTGTAACTTGGGTGACATCAAACCACAGCCTCCAGTCCAATTACCAGAGATGTTCGCCACCGTATCAAAGTTTGAGCCTTCTTTCTCTTTTTCTATTATGTTGATCTTGCTACTGAGGGGCCCCTATAGACGAGGATGAGAGAGAAAGGAGGGCCACTACCACTTTAACTCCTACATCAGAGATCGTGTCCACATAACCTTCCCCTCGTTGGCAAGGTATATGCGTCTACGCATCTATACAGGTCCTGGTACAGTGATAGGCTCGCATTATGTCCCAATTGACTCAATTGCTATAGTAGATTAGGCCTTGGGTTCACCAGGACATTTCAGAGGTTAAGGTTCGAGTTGAGTCACACTTTGTAACCACACTTATTGAGAAGTTTGCACTGGTACAAAGCCATATAGATGCATTTGAGAGGCCAGTGGAGCAAAGCCTCATTTTAGCATAGCCTGCTGACGTGACAGCCATTCTGGAGGATATCCAGCAGTTTCGTACCAAGATGATGATAGCATAACCAGTACCACTTGTGCTTCCCCTTCTCAACACTACGGAGGCGGTTGTTGACATGTTTGCTCCCAAGGAGATGTCACTTTGTACTCTTCAAAAGAAGCCGCATCTAGAGGATGATGATATAGATGCTGTAAGATGTGAGGTAGAGTTGACTGAGATGAGACAGTTTGAGGTTTCTAGACTAGGCTCTATTACAAATAAGAGCACCCGAGAGGCACGTGAGCTAGAGAGGATAAGGGGTCCTGGACCCTCAAGACATGCTCCAAATATTGAAGAGATCACTAAGGAGGTAGAGGGTGGTCAAACACAGATGGAGACTGGTGCTTAGGCATCTAAGTATGTTCTTTTTGACCCCTATACTTTAATCTAGTTATATTTTGGTGCTTTGAGGATAATTCAAACCTTTTTTGATATGGTGTGGGTAGTTATACGTCTCAGTGAAGTTTTAGTAACCATGGCCTATTATATCCCAAATTTTGAGTCCGAGTGATTTTCTTGCTTGTGTTCTTTCACTATGGATATTTATTTTCTATTGAACCGGCACATTTAGGATGTGTAATTAGTATTAATAGCATACTATACTAAAATTCATGGTATATGTTGTTTTTATGGAAATTTGATACCCATCAGAATTTTTTTTAACAATCATGCGAAATCAGCGATAGTTCTTGTTCTGATATATTAAGGTCTAATTATGGTTAAAAGCATGATCGAAGAGTCTGTCTTGATAGTGTAATCAGTTCCAAGTGTAAGTGAGCTTCTTTGAAAAAATTCTTATGTTGTGTTTTACTTCAGAACTTGCCATGTTACTCTGACTAAGACAACAGGTTAGTTGGTTAGGAAAGGATCTAAGGCCATTATTCATATTAGCCACTTTGCGTAAATAACCAACCAAATTCTTGATGTATCCCTTGGTCCTAATGTTTGAGCTTGACATATACCTTTTTCTTTTTAAACACCTAAGTAATTGAGCCTTTTTAAATGTGAAATCCTGAATTTGGCCCTGGTCCTTCATTGAATATTGTGCACCTTGAACCAGGAAAAAAAGCCTAAGTTGAGGGTGGATACCAAAAGTTTCCCTAGTTCACAGGCTGGATATTATGAACCTCAACCTAGGCCAAAAGCCTAAGTTGAGGGTGACTAGTGCAAGGAAAATCACACTAAATGGAATGGAAGCCAATGATACATGAAAAAAGAGAAAAATGTGTTATGGGTGCAAGAAAAATGAGTAGATGCCTAAATAATGAGCTAAAAAAAGAATATGAAAATAAAAGGCAATGAGCTTAAAAGTTTGAATAAGACACCCAGAAAGGTTTGAAATAAGAGAAAGGAAGAGTTATTTGAAAACAACAGTGTTGGTAGGGGAAAAGTGTAGAATAACATAATGTCAAGGAGCGCTATCATTCATTATATTCCTAAAGCATCACACCAAAGCCCCTAAGCCTATGTTACAAGCCAAGAAAGTCCTATAGTGATCCTAGTCCAAGTAAGCGAAGGTTATGGTTGTAAGGTAGGGGCAAGCATATAGTATTGAGCACAGTTTTGCATATCTGTTAGCAGTGTGAGTGATTTTGTTAGACCCAAGCATCAAATTTGAAAATACTGTCATGAGTGAGATATGGAATTACTTTTTATAAGGGTACTAAAGTTACACTGATGATTCTAGGCTATTTCAGTGATTATGGCTTATCTGTGGTAGCCTTGCTTGTCATAGTTGCACTATCATATATAGTGATCTGTATTGGTTTGTTTGATGACTATCTGAAATGCATTGATATGTTAGTTAGGTATCTGTGGTTGATTTAGCGATAATGTACACTATTAGATTGAGGTCTATGTGTTGCTATACTTCTTAGGTAGATTAAGCTCATTGCTTGAGGACAAGCAATAATCTTAAGTTGACAGTGTTGCTGTGCTGCCAAAATATATCACATTTGATGCTTAAAACTTGAAATTTCATGTTTTCTCAAAGCGATGTTAGTGAATTTGATGTGTTTTATGTTTATTTTGCAGGATTACAGCATTCGGTATGATTTTGGGAAAAGTTCTATAGAATTGAATATTTGTGGATTTTAAATGCTAGTCAATAGGTCGTGGTTCATTCCATGAGTCGTGGAGAGGTTTCGTAAGCGAGATCCTGTGAAGCGCCAAGTTTCAAATGTTGCATCCAGGAACTTTCATATGAGACGTAGAATTCTTCATGAGTCATGGATTAGTTTTATGCCTAGAAGATCAGATTTTAAAGAGTTTTAGAAAAGTTGTCAGAGGAAACCGTCAACGGGCTGTAAGATGGAAGATGGCCCATAAGAAGGTCTCATAGAATTGAAGTCTATTTTTAGAAGTTGTGAGTACGAAGCCCAGATACAGATCGTGGTTCCTCATACAGCCCAAAACTCAATCTGTAGAAGCTGTCAAATCCAGTTTTCCTATTCCATTTTGAATTTGTATTTTACTTATTAAAAATAAGTTTTTTAAGGTGTTTTTAGCAGAGAGACGCACAAGAGGACAGAGAAACAATTTTGAAATTTCATTTTTTGTGATTTTTACATTGAAAACATTACATTGTGATTTCTTATGGAGAACTTTAGGTTTCTTTTTCATCATTTCATCATTGTACAAGTGTAACTATGTTATTCCATAATGTGATTCTTTCATGTACAATAATAATGCATAACTAAATTTATAACTTGTGGGAACCATGAAGAACTAACAAGGTAAAATTAAATAATCTGTAATTCTTGGAAAGTGTGAATTCACATATTAATTACTTCTCTTTGTTTTGAATGCTTTCATAATAGTGGCCAACATTTCAACCCGCTTAATTTTTACTTATTGTATCAAGATAGTAATGAATAGAAAAAAGATTAATTAACAAGATTTGATATGATCCCTCTCGTCTAATCAACCAAACTAGATTAAGGGGTGCTTGTATTAGAACAAAAGAAAAGGGATCGTATTACCACACTGCGAGGATGTATCCAATCACGTAGTGAAATTTACCTCTCGCCTGGATCAAAGGATTTGGTAAAATTAACTTACCAGTTCTGCATGGTACACACTAGAAAAGATTATAATTATCTGGTGATACTAAAGGAGTTCTTGGGGAACATAATACCCTAGTTAGTTCTCTCACTGGTTTCACAACACTTGCTTCTAATTTAGGTTTATTTACTGCAATAACACAATCCCTCCTTTAAAGGATATAAGTACATTAATTCATTCGACTTGCTCGGTATTACTCGAGGTTTGGACCATATTCCTTGTGGGATAACCTTATCCTCGGTTAGGCTATGTATTTTGACAACGATCGTAGATAACCTTAAACAGGAGGTGTAGTATGAGTGACATCAATGTGTTAAATGCTTTGAGCCACGTCTATTATTGAGAATGTATCATTGAAAAATTGTGATATTGGTTAATAACTTGAGTTATACACATCAAATACTGGACTTTGTGGATATTGTGTTATGGGACTGAAATTGCTTATGTTTTGATAGACTATTGTATTATTTGAATCTGAAAATTAGTTGAATATTCTAGGATATTGTTCTATAATGTGTGAAAATATCTATATATATTGAGTTGTGCTAAGACTTTTCTGAGTGCAAATGTGTAGTTCAGCAGTATGTGGTTGGGTGGATAGAAGTACTTGTGTTCTTCATTGCTTTATTATAAGTTTAGTTTTCATTTGTTGAGTACCGTTTTATTTGGTGCTCACCCCTTGCTACATTTTTGTGGGTTGTGATCCCGGCTCCTATTGTTAGACTTCCAGATTATAGGATCAAGCTTTTAGATTCCTTGAGAGATAGATGCTTGTCTCTTCAATAGGCCGTCAGATTCTTATTATGTTATGTTCTATTTGAGGACTACACATTAACACTTGTATTATCTTTGAGTATTTTATGTAGATGCTTATACATGTGACACCGACTATTTTATCGTTTGCTTTTATTATCATATTGGGTTTTTCAGGTTTGGTCTTACTCACTTTGGTGAGTTAGGTGAGTAACATCACACTTGAATTTTGAGTCACGAAAATTTGGTATCAAAGCCCCAGGTTTATTTATCTCGCATGTGTACAAGCCCAATCTAGTAGAGTCTTGAATATCGGTAAGGAGATGGTTGTTACTTATCCTTGAGAGGCTATGAAGACTGTTAGAGTATTCCCTTACACTTCATTCTTATCAATTCATGCATGGCTTTTTGGTTAAGTGTTAAGGACGTGTATCCTTTTGGTAGATAGCGAGGACCAGAGCCATAGTAGCTATCGAATGAGAGAAGATAGCCCTCGAGATTATTATTGAGACCCCAAAAGGGTTAGGGGCGAGCTAGAGGATGAGGTAGAGGTTGGGGCTAAGGAGCAGTATTAGCTAGAGATTATGAGTGGGGTATCTCCCTTGAGCCAACTATGGAGCTTAGAGAGAGGCAAGTTCCTCCTGAGTATGTTGCAGTACCACCACTATAGGGTACTCTTCTAAGAGTTTTGAGTATACTTGAGACCGTGGAGTAGGCAAGCAGCCCAGTTGGCACATTGGATACAACTCAGACACAAGTACAGCTTCCAAAACAGTAGCAGATCCTTGAGGCTCAGGTATAGAGATGACATCCACCATCGACACCTATTATTGATATTTGACCAGCGGATGCCTTGATTGATGATGAGTAAAGCAAATATAAGATGTTTATAAAAATGGACCCACCCTAGTTTCAGGGTGGGGAGACTGAGGATGCTTATGTGTTTTTGGTTACTTGTAAGGAGCTACTTGAGACTGTGCGGTTAGTAGAGAGTGATGACATATGGTATGTTACTCTCTAGCTTCGTGGGCCAGCCAAGGAGTGATAGAGAACTTATTTAGGGTCTTTTCCAGTTAGGTGTCCTCTAATGACTTGGGAGACATTTTTTAGTATCTTTTATGATCGATTCGTCCCTTAGAGTGTCAAGGAGGAGACTCGTCTAAAGTTGGAGATTTTGAGGCAAGGCACTATGATAGTTTTAGAGTATGAGGTCCACATTTTCCAGTTGTCCTGATAGGCTATAGCTATCATTCCTTCGAAGGAGAAGAGAGCTAGTCCATTTATGTGAGGGATGACTTATTCTATTAGACAGTTAGTGTTCTAGGTGTCTATTGATGAAGCCTCTTTTTAGTTAGTGGTTAGTGTTCCCAAAGAGGCGGAGCTAATGTAGCAAGAGAATTTTGGGGACCCCAAAAGGGTCTATACATTCGGACAGTTCTTAATGCCTTAATTGGAAGTAGAGGATGACTAGGGGAGGTAGTCCATTCTAGCGTCATAGGGCTTATGCAGCTCTATCTACATTTGAGGGAGAACAGGGTCCTCATCATTCTTATATCTCAGGCCATAACTTCTTCAGCTCATAGTAGAGGCATGTTAGCTAGAGTGGCTATAGTGTTTCTCCTATTCCTTCATAGCAGCAACTCACCCCTAGATCATGTTTTTTGTATGGATCTCCAAACCATTTGATCTGAAAGTGTCCTATGCAGACTCATACTAGTCCTTACTGTTCATACACCACTAAAACAGTCAGGGATTCGAAGCCATCAACATGAGGTACAGCCCCACAAACAGGGGCTGAGGTACAGATAATGCCAACAAAGGTAGATACACTAGAGATAGTGGAAAGGGTGATGCCTCCACACATTCTAGTGGTAGAAAGGCACCTTCATGTAGTGGAAGATGGGGAGGCCGATATTATGCTTTCCAAGGTAGACCCAAGGTTGAGGCCTTTAATGTTGTTATAATAGATATTGTTCTAATTTGCTATCGCCCTATATATGTGTTATTTGATCCTAAATTCACTTATTCTTATGTGTTTGTATCCTTAGGGTTCAATTTGTAATGTGATAGTATGTCTGTGCCTATTCATGTTTTGACCCTAGTAGGTGAACCTTTGGTAGTGGCTCACGTGTATTGATCCTGTCTTGTGATTTTGGTGAGCTATGAGACTTGGCTGGACATGATTATTTTAGATATGGTAGATTTTAATGTTATTTTTGCAATAAATTGGCTATCTTCGTATCATGTTATTCATAATTTCTATGCCACGACCATTACCCTATCCATGCTAGGTAGACCAGAGATAGAGTGGACAGGTTCGAGAGATTCTTTTCCTAGTAAGGTTATTCCAAATATTTGGGCTCAAAGTTGATTGATAGAGGGTGTTTGGCTTATTTGGATTTTATTCGTGATACCATTTCTGAGCCACCTTCCATGGACTCTATTTTTATGGTTTGTGAGTTTGTAGATATATTTCCTACTGATCTACTGAGAGACCCTCCTAAAAAGGACATTAATTTTGCTATAGACCTTGAGTCAAGCACCAAGCCTATTTCTACTACTCCTTCTCGTATGGCTCCAGCTAAATTAAATGAGCTAAAATAGCATCTCAAAGATTTGTTGATCAAAGGGTTTATTTGCCCTAGTGTTTCACCTTGGGGTGCCCCAGTCTTATTCCTGAAGAAGAAGGATGGCTTCATGAGGATATGTATTGATTATCGGTAATTGAACAAGGTGACCATTAAGAACAAGAAGCCACTTCCTCATATTGGATTTTTTTTACCAGCTTCAAGGAGCTACATTGTTCTCTAATATTGATTCGATATTTGGGTACCGTTAGCTACAGATTAGGCCTTTAAAAATATTTCTAAAATAGCCTTTTGGACAAGGTATGGACATTATGAGTTTCTTGTTATTTCTTTCAATTGGGCTAGTGCCCCTGCAATATTCATGGAGTTGATGAATAGGGCGTTGCAACCGTATCTGGATTTATTTGTGATACTATTGATTGACAACAACTTGGTCTATTCTAAGACCGAGGAGGATTATGTGAAGTATTTGAGGATTTAGCTTAAGGGGCTTAAGGAGGAGAAGCTATATGCGAAGTTCCCCAAGTTTGAGTTTTGGTTAAGTTCTGTGGCATTTATAGGGCATGTGGTGTCCAAGGAGGGTATTTGGGTTGATCTAATAAATATTTAGACTATTCAGGGTTAGACTAGGTCTACCTCAGCAATAGAGATTTGTAGCTTTGTGGATTTAGCTAGTTATTATTGTTGTTTTGTGTAGGGATTTTCCAGTATCGCGGGTACTTGACTAGGCTCACTCAGAAAAATGTTGAATTTTTTTAATTCGATGAGTACGAGGAGAGATTCCAAAAAGCTCAAGTTATTGTTGACTACTGCCTTATCTTAACATTGCCAAAGGAGGGTGTTGATTTCATGATTTATTATGGCGCGTAGGGAGTGGGATTAGGTGGTGTGTTGATGCAGAAAGGGAAGGTTATTGACTATGTTTCAGGGTAGTAGAAGGCCTATGAGAAGAATTATACCACTCATGATTTGGAGTTGGTTATGGTGTTTGTGTTAAAGTTGTGGTGTGACTATCTATATGGGGTTCATTGTGAGATCTTCACTGACCATCGTTGCCTACAGTATACTTTCAACTAGCGGTATATGAATTTGAAGCAAAGGAGATGGATTAAGCTCCGGAAGGACTATAATTTGACTATTCTCTATCATCCCGGGAAAGCCAATGTGGTGATGGATGCATTGATTAGGAAAGCTTCCAGCATGGGGAGCCTAGTGGTTATATGGATTAAGAAACGGTCTTTCGCTTGAGAGATTTAGAGGTTGGCCAATGGGTTGGTGAGATTAAATCTTTAGAATAGGGGTGGAGTTCTTGCTTTCATTAAGGCCCACTCATCTTTGATAGATCGAATTTGTGAGAGATAGTTTGAAGATGAGAAGATGTGTATCATTCGCGAAAAGGTGGCTAGAGTGAAGCTAGTGAAGTAGTACTTGATTCTGATGGTTCTTTGAGAATGAGAGTCGCATTTGTGTTCCCAAGATAGGTGATTTGATCAGATTGGTACTAGAGGAGGCTCATTGCACTAGATATTCCATTCATACAGGGTACCAAAGATGTATCATCACTTGAGCCAGTCATACTAGTCGTATGGCATGCATAAGGATATACCAGAGTTTGTGGCTAGGTGCTTCACATGCTAGAAGGTCAAATGTGAGCATTTGAGGTCGGGTGGTGAGTTATAAAGGATGCTATTCCCAAGGGGAAGTGGGAACGCATTACCTTGCATTTCGTAGTAGGTTTAACTTCTAAATTGGTGGTTTTGACTCTATATGGGTGGTGGTAGATCACTTGACTAAGTCCGCCCATTTCATATTGGTCAAAAGGAAGTATATAGCCGAGAGGTTAACTTAGCTCCATATTAGTCAGATCGTGAGGCTTCACAGAGTTCTGATTTCCATGGTGTCGAACCATGGTTCGTTGTTTACATCACATTTTTGGAGGGTTTTACATCATGGTTTTGGCACCTGCTTGGATTAAAAGCATATCCTTTCACCCTTAGACTGATGGACGGTCCGAGAGGACTATTCAAGTTTTTGAGGATATACTATGGGCTTATGTCATTGATTTTGTTACCAGATGGGATCAGCACTTACCCTTGGTGGAGTTTTCTAACAACAACATTTACCACTTCAGCATTCAGATAGCTCCCTTTGAGGCTTTATATGGCCAGAGGTGTCAATTTCCCATTAGGCGGTTTTACTCAGTAGCTGTGGAGATCATGGTACAGATATGTTAAGAGAGGATTTAGAGTGAGTGCGGTTGATTCGGAGTAGGTTGGTGACAGCTAAGAGACGTCAAAAGAGTTATACTGACAGATGTGTTTGGCCTTCGTTATTCATGGTTGGTGATAGGGTGAAGTTGAAGCTCTCACCCTTGAACGATTTTATGAGATTAGGGAAGAAGGGTAAACTTATCCCAAGGTTTATTGGTCCTTATGAGATTCTAGATAGAGTAGGAGAGATGGCTTATAGACTTGCCTTGCCACCCAAACTATCTTCCGTCCATCTTGCATTTTATATCTCTATATTGCAGCATTATATTATGGACAAGTCTCCTACGATTTTCATAGATTTAGTTGAGTTGATCCTAGATTTGATTTATGAGTAGTCGATGGCTAATTTGGACAGGCAGGTGAGCGAATTGAAGATAAAGGAGATAACTTCATGTCAAGACCCAAGCCTAGGGCCTAAACGTGACACGGTGAATGGGAATCCCGAAAGGACCCCAAACAAGCCTCATAGCATATCATACACACATCATTGGTCATGGAAGCAAACTCAACAACAACTAGAGATAATAAAGAGGGAAAATGGGACTAAGGGAAGTCTTTGACAGCATAAACATAGAGGAGTCAAAGCTCAAAACACAATTACATCATTTTTCCAACAACACCTCTAAACGTAGATTTGAGTGGGGGCCAAGACACTTTTCGGGCTCACCCTCATACTATAAAGAGTTCAGCACAAAGAGAAAACAAGTGACAAGAGTAAGATAGCTAATGTCCCCTAACTTGAGGAGTCATCAAAGCTCTTCTTTCAAATGCCAAGGCTAGCCACGTGGAGAATGATCAAGAGGTGCAACGGTTCCTACATGGTAAAATCATATAGGCATAGAGTATGCATTAGTACATTTGGATGTACTAAGTACATAGGATGTGAGACAACAAGAGATAAGGCAACAAGAGATAGGCAACATAGTCAAAATGCATAATTATAAGCAAAGGATAAGTGCATTAACAATATAGTATACTAGATTAATACTTGAAGTAAAATATGTTTGTATAGAACATATTTACGTGTGTAGGAAAAGATCATCATCATAGACCAAGCAAACTATTACTAGGTATCCAAGGCATATCACCCATTTGGAAGGTGATTGAGGTATCTACCCCTCAATTGGTATATAAACATGTCACCTCCCATCAAAAGTGGCCAAGGTATATACTACGTGGTAGATGGGCATAGCACCTCCCATCAAAGTGGTCAAGGTATATACCCCTCAACGTGGTAGATGGACATAGCATCCCCCGTCAAAGTGGTCAAGGTATATACCCCTCAACACGGTAGATGGGCATAGAACCCCCCATAAAAGTTGTTGAGGCATGTCATCTCAACAAGGTGTGGTCAACTTGCAACACTACAGATATTTTTCATGCATTCGATACAGACATATAATCCCTTCATCATCATAAAGTCACTTAGCTTGTAAACCATATCATAAGCCATCAATAACCCAAGAATTCATGTCAAGACATTTTATCAAACACTTGACGGGTGTGTAATTATAACACCCCACACCTTACAATACTAGCACAAGTCAAATGAAACATAACATGGTTTGGTCAAATTAGCGCTAATTT
>JAABOM020057519.1:0-15033 GCA_011800125.2 Solanum clarkiae | reverse complement strand
GGCCAATTTTAGTATTTTACTTTTAACAATGCTAGGTAATTTAGGTTTTTACAAAGAAAAGGGTACATGCAAAGCTCAAATATTGAATCAAGGGATACATTAACATTTGGTTGGTTATTTAGGCTAAGTGGACTAATATGAACAATGGCAAAAGACCCTTTCCTGCCCAACTACCCTACAGTCGGAGTAAGTCAGAGTAACAGGTTAAGTTATGAATTGAAACAAAACATAAGAATTTAGCAAAGAAATATCACACACATGTGGCGCTGATTACACTATTAATAAAGACTCTCGGATCATGCTTTTTATCATAATTCAACCTCAATTATCAGAACAAACACTCTCACACAATAAAACATGCATGGTTGCTATCAAGACTAACTAACAATCCAAATTTCTAGTGGGTATCATTTTTTACACAAAACTAAAATATGTCATAGACATCAGTACTACATGCTACTAATACCACATACACACCCTAACATGTCGATTCAACAAAAAGTAAATATCCTTGAGGAAAAAGAATACAAGCAAGAAAACCCTCAAATTCAAAATTTAGGATAGTTATAAGCCAAGGTTACTTAGACTTCACTGAGGCCTATAACTACCCACACCTCATCAAAAAATCTTTGCATTATCTTAATGTACAAAATGTAATAGTAAAGCACAGGGGTAAAAAAACCATACCTAGGTGCCTAAGTGCCGATCTCTAGCTGATTCTGACCACCCTCAACCTGCCTGGTGTCCTCCTCAATCATAGGAGCATGACTAGAGAGTCTAGTACCCTCACTCTATCTAAATTTTGGGGCCATGGTACCAAATTTGAGCAAAAAGATGAGGAAAGTGAAGAATGAAACAGACGGATAGAAAATCCTACGTCGCCGGAGGTGGCCAGAAATATTATAAGAAAAAATGGGGTGGTGGTCGGATGGTGATCGAAATAATTCTAGGTAGTGGTTTAGGTATTTTGTGCAAAGTTTGTGAAAACTGGGGTTCAAAATTATTTGGCCCACTTTTGCACTTTGAGTAGGTCAGTTTAAGTGACTGGGCCCAAACATTATGAGACCCCGATTACAGGATGTAGAAATTTCTATGGTTTGTAAATCTTGGCCTTGTAGGTTGCCCAAATCCTAATTTATTGATTAGGTTTCGCAGGCCTATCTACGAGTTGTATAATGATATATGACTCATAAACAAGTCGTAGAAACCCCCAAAACTTAGTCAAAAGTAGAGAAACTTACCTAGGGTCCAGAGCTCTATTCACTCCCCATAGTTTTATCTACACACCATAAGTTGTCTTGTGGATTGGAATGCACATAATTTTGCTCACAAAATTGTTCTACTAGTCTGTGTACAAGCTGTAGTTTGACATAAGACCCGTAGAACCAGTCGAGAAGCACTTCTTGTTGCCTTTTCATCCCAAGATGGTTGACTTGGTCTTATACCTACATTTTCTTCACAAAACACCCTGCTACCCTAAATGCTACCAACCCAATGTCCAACAATTACAATCGAATTACTAAAAATTAAACTCTCTATAATTCAAAAAGCTAAAAATAAAACAAAACTACCCTTATTACATCAAATTTTTTAGGTCGCCTCCCAAGTAGCACCTAGTTTATTATCGTGACAAGACTTGGACAACTTGGTTACTCAGACTTCATTAATCACACAAACATCCATCTTCAAGTTGTCTAGCTTCTTAATGATAGACAGTGAAGACAACTTCTTTTTCATTCAATCAAAACTTGAGTTGACTAGCTTTCATATCCACTAGTGCTCACCCAGTGGCTCGGAAGGGCCTTCCCAAGATGATTGGAAATTTAAAGTCGACTTCACAATAAAGGATCACAAAGTCTGCGAGAAGTATAAATTTCTCCACTTTGAAGAGGAGATCACATAACATCCCTACAAGTTTCTTCACCACTTAGTCAGCCAGCAATAATCACATGCTCGTAGAGTAGGGGCTCCTAATCCTAGCTTTTAAAAGTTTGCAAGGGGCATCAAATTTATGCTGGTATTGATATCACATAATGCCCTTGTGAGCTCGATATCTCTGATAGTTCAGGGTATGGTGAATGCATTGGGAACTTCTTAATTTTTTACCAAAGACCTTGTAGCAATTGCACTACAATGTTGAAGCTCTTGGCCGAGCTCCTAGCTTATAGTCTGTTTCTTTGTGATCAAGTCCTTCATGAACTTTGCATACTCTTGCATCTTATCCAATGCCTCAATGAGAGGAATGTTGATGGAAAAATATTTTAGCATAGAGAGGAAATGCTTGAATTTACCTTCCTCCTCCTTTTTTTTTTAATTCTTCGAGGAAAGGGATGAAGAGGTCTATGAATGGTCTTTAACTTTTGTAGCATCTCTGCAACATCACTCACCCCATTCTGGGCATGATCATCTCCGGTATCAACATCATTGGCCCCAACTATCTCCTTATGAATATCATCACCATTAATCGACATTGGATAATCATGGTCCACTTGCCACCATGAGTAGTCACTGCCATAGACTGCCCTTCATTCTTTGGATTTTGAACTGTATTGTTAGGCCATGTACCTTTCTTTCACTAGTTGAGTTGAGTTGATATCTGACCATACTGTTGCTCAAGCTGCTTAATAGCAAAGATATGAGACTTGATCTTCTGACTAATATTGGAGATGTCAGACTTCTTTCACCTCAAGGTCTCATCCTATGTGTCAGATTTCTTCAACAGACGTTCAAACATCTCCTCAATTCTAGAGCTACTAACACCCAAATCTCGATTATGTGGTGGCTCAAATAGACAATTCCTGTAACCATCTCTGCGACCCCAATCAACATCTCTATCTTAGCCCCTATTTTTACCATAGTAACCTTCTCGATTGTTGTCTCTAAAGGTGGCATCTCTGTTATAGTTTTGACCTTAGTTTCCTTGACCTTGGCGCCAATAGTCCTAATTGGACCCTTGGATGTTGGTCCAGAAATCCCCCATATGATCAGTTATGAAGCAAGTGTTCTCCTTATCATAAGACTCATCCTACATGGGTGCTTGTGAAGACTGATGAGATACTGCATTGACACGTTCTTAGTTCTATTTCATCAACAACTCCACATTGGTTCTAATCTGATCAAGCTCTTGCATCATCTCCTCATTTATTGTTTCCTATGCTGAAATAGTACTGACAACGCAAAAGTTCTTTGTTATCAACTTATCTCTCGTTCCCCATGCATGATTTTTCTTGGCCACCTTTTCTAGTTTCTCAGCAACCCTTGAAAATGGCTAATCTAAAAATGAGCCACCCATGATGGTATCAGAACATGCTTGGATATTCTCATCAAGGGCTTGATAGAAGATCTCTACTAAGGCATCATCAATGATCTTGTGGTCAAGGACACTCCTCAGACACTTTGTGAACATCTCCCATGTGGTACTGATCAAATCACCAAGAAGTTTCTCGAAGTCATTGAGTTGATCTTTCAACTTCAGCTTCTTCAATCTCGGGAAGATTCTCTCCAAAAAGGTTTTCTACAATTCAGCCAGCTGGTGGTCGAACTTTGTGGGAGCTCAGATAGCCATAACATTGCATTACCTTTTAGAGAGAATTGGAAGACACGAAGCCCAATAACATCCATAGAGAGATTCAAATTTCCCTTTACACTCTTACAAACAAAGGCAATGGTGTGTAAATGGCTATGCAAATCCTTTGAGGGTAGGCTCGTGAAACCCGTTATTTTGCAGCATTTAAAGTAACTCACTCTAAACAATGAACTTTGTGTCATCCGGTAATAGCAGTGATATAATAACACTAGCAATATGGATTGCCATAGGATTCAACCAGTATTGGTTCCATGTATGAGCTTCGGGATTAAGATCCCAAGGCTGTGGATCAATATCCTCAAGCAGAGGTAGGTTATTATCATTCTCATTCTGGTTCAGTGCTACATTCACTACATTATTTTTAGTGTTGTTAGCATTGTCCTTTGCCATTCTTCTCATCATCCTTTGGATCTCTGGGTCGAATGGAGTCAAATGAATGTCGTGCATTCACTACACCTACACACTAAAACAAAACAAAAACAAAAAAAAAACATAAAATGAGGAAAATAAGGATTAATTCCCAAATTACTCAAATTAAGCAAGTCAAGCCATATTCCCTGGCAATGGCACCAAAATCTTGATATCGCCCATGATACACCTCCTTTTTTAAGATTAAAATGGTCATTGTCAAGATATATAACGTAACCAAGGTTAAGGTCGATTCCACAAGGAATATGGTGTACTTAGAGCAATTTCAAGCAATTTGTGTTCATTAATCTACTTATCTCCCAAGAGGAGGGAGAGGGTTTGTAAAAATGTAGAAAGAAATCCTAACCTAAGACAAGTGTGTGAAATCAGTAAGAAGAGTAAGTAGAGTATTGTGTTCCCCAAGATTTTCTTACTTGGTATCACCAGATAATCGTATTCTTGTCTAGTGTGTAGCATGTTGAACATTATGTTAAGTTTACCAAACTCTTTGATCCAGGAAAGAGGTAAATTTTACTATGTGATTTGATCCATCCCCATAATATGACATTACTAACCCTTACATATTGTTCTAGTACAACCTTCCCTTGTTCCAGTATGATTGATTAAATGCGAAATATCAACCGAATCCTATTAATAAATCTCTTTTTCTATTCATTACTACCTTGATCTAGTCAGTAACACTAGGCAAGTTCTAACGTTAACCATAGTTAAAAAGAAATCAAAACAAAGAGAAATAATTAATACATACATGCAGACTTTTTAAAAATAATGAATTATCTGAGTTTACCTTGTTAGTTCTTCATGGTTCCCACAACCTTGATTTTAGATTAAGCTACTTATCATCTTTGTAGATGTAAAAATCATGATATCGAATAAAATAATTAAGTACTTACAAGAATGAAATTAAAACAACAAATCCAAGTTCTTCAATGAAAATCACAAGTAAGAATTAAGATCAAAATATGGTTCTCCAAGTGTCTCACAATGTTTCTCTATTGGTTCCCTCACCATTACTCATAAAAAATAACCTAAAAATCTATTTATAGTATTTAAGATACAAAATCAAATCAAAATAGGAGAACTAGGTCAGTAGGGACTACGGACTAGTCGTATAAAGTCTACTGCCCGTAAATGAGACTTCATGGATTTCATCTACAAATCTAGGGTTGACTTTTATGAGACTCATCTGTGGGCCATATAAAGTTTTACTGCCCGTGGAGGGTTTTATTTGATGACTTTGCAGCAAATCCCAACTTTCTGATCCTCAGAGTACGAGACCATATTACAACTCGTACATAGTTTTATGACTTTTCTGCATATTCGCAAATTCATCTTCAGATAATATCCCATTTATTGGATTTTTCTATGAAACCAACTTTGCGGCCTAGGGAAACTTCCACGGCTCATAAAGGGTGTTATAGAATTGCAAAAATGTGAGCATTCGTACACTTAGCCCAAAATTATGCTAAACCTTGTAATCCTGCAGAACAAACATAAAAACACATCACATCTACTAACATTGCTTTGTGAACACATAAAATTCCAAGTTTTAAGTATCAAAGGTGTTGTATTTTGACAACACATTAGTGGATATAATGACGAAGACAATCCACTTATTGCCGATGAAGATCGACTTCTTATGGTGCCAAAGATTATGCCAAGGTTTACCACAAAGAGTTTTTGAGGATACATGGAGTAACATTATCCATCATGTCAGATAGAGGTGCTCAATTTACTTCTCATTTTTGGAATTTATTCCAAAAGTGCCTTGGTACGACGGTGAAGCTAAGTACCACATTTCATCATCAAATGGATGGACAAGCCAAAAGGACAATGTAAATGTTGAAGGATGTTAGGGATGCCAATGGGGTGGGTGGGGGTGCGGGTGCAGGTGCGAGTGCGGGTGCGGGTGCGGGTGCGGAGCGGTTGAGCTCAATTCGCAAATTTTTTAAATCGTCCCTGCAAATTTTTTCATTCGCACCACCACGCCCAGCATGATGACTTTTTATATATTCAAACCAACCTGCATAGGATCGCCTTGCGTAATCCCACTCCACTTAAATTTTTAAGTTCTTTTATTTTTTAATTGAATTTAATATAAAAAATAAAAATTCTTAATTTTTTAAAAACTTATCGCTAATTAACATCTCAACAACTAATTTAACTATTTTTACTATTTTTTAATTGTTAATTAAAAATTTCTAATTATTCTTTTAATAATTAATAATTTACCAAACATGCCTAGTTTAAATTTTAGAAAAAGAATAAAATTAAATTCAATGATTAATATAAAAAGTTCATATCTTTGATTTTTGCTAATTACAAGAGTTAATATTTTTTGAATTCCAATTTGGCTTTTTAAACCCCCAACCTGCCCCGCCCTGCCCCGTATTAGTTTTAAAATGGTTACTTCAACCCGTCCCACACTTGCCCTGCCCCACCCCACATAACTTAGATCTACCTCGCCATGCATAACTCTAAACCCTCCCAGTACCCGCCCCGCCCTGTTCATCCTTAGAGGATATGTTGAGGGCTTGTGTGCTTGATTTCAAAAGAAGTTGGGATAGTGACATACCTTTTATTAAATTTACTTATAACAATAATCTTCATTTAAGTATTGGTATGGCTCTGTTTGAAGCATTGTATGATAGGTAG
Organism: Solanum clarkiae; assembly: GCA_011800125.2. Classification (NCBI taxonomy): domain Eukaryota; kingdom Viridiplantae; phylum Streptophyta; class Magnoliopsida; order Solanales; family Solanaceae; genus Solanum; species Solanum clarkiae. The sequence goes on along the minus strand of JAABOM020057519.1, from coordinate 8,363 downwards.
TGTAGATTACCAGTGTGATGGGTTGAGGCTAGAGAAATGTCCTTAATTGGACCAAATTTGGTATTTGAGGCTATGAAGAAGATGAAATTTATAAAGGAAAGATGTAAGGCTTCCTAAAGTCGTTAAAAATCATATGTCGATGCTATGAGAAGAGAATCAGAGTTTAATGTAGATGATTGGGTGTACTTGAAGGTTTCCCCAATTAAAAGAGTGATGTGATTTGGTAAGAAAGTTAAACTAAGTCCTAGATATATAGGACCTTATGAGATAGTAAAGAGAACTGGGAAAGTAGTCTATGATAGTAAAGAGAAGTGGGAAAGTAGTCTATGAACTAGATTCGCCTATGGAATTAGCTATGGTCTATCCGTTGTTTCATGTTTCTATATTAAGAAAATGTTTATGTGACCCTAATTCTACTATTCAATTAAACTATGTATCAATTGAGGAGAATTTGACTTACAAAGAAGTACCAGTTGAAATTCTGGACTGGTAAGTGAATAAATCAAGTAATAAAGAGATTGCATCCGTCAAAGTATTATGGAGAAATAAATAAGTTGAAAGTGCTACTTGAGAGGCTAAGGTGGATATGATGAAACGATATCCTTACCTCTTTCCTTCTATTCAAGCCTAAGCTACATAATACGATCTATTCCTTTGAAAGTCTCGCGAATATGTATCTCTTGTTAAGTTGCATGCATGCATGATCATTAAACTATTTTGAATGATATTTGATGCATAAGTTTAATGATTTTATTAAAAATGATGGTTAAGTTGCATATTTGCATTTATGCAATGATGATGACTATGTTTCTACTATATTCAAGCATAATTTTGTTCCATTTAAGAGCAAATTATCCCAAGGGAGAGATATTGTAACACCTCTCCTATTTTTAAGCTTGGAAAACTAAAAGACAAGAATTTTGTTGATGGTTGGATCCTACGAGCTACTCTACGACCCATAGAAGTAATCATGGATCGTAGGTGGGTTCATGGAGTGTGCTTAGTGAAAATAGAAAATTAAAGAATTTTTAGGATATGACTTAATTGTTACAAACGAGCTGTATAAGTACCCCCGACCTGTCAATAGATCTCATAGGAAAAAGCCTTGAGGAACTTAGTTTTTTTAAGTCTAGAACCACTTTACAGAAGGACTTATAAGTTAGTCCATGGGTTGTTTTGCATATTCGTAGGTTGAAGCAGCAAATTTCAGAAACTTGGCTTCTGTAACACAAGGTTTTACAGAGCAAGGTGTGCAAGGACTTGAGGATTCTACTTGAGGTATGTAGGTTTTCATTCATGGATTATATTCATCCATGAAGCCCAATCCAAAACCTTCTTTTCATCAAAATTTCATGGTGATTTCCACTGGGCTTCTAAGCTACAATTAATACATGGATTATGATCCCTATATGATGATTATGACTAATTATGCATGAATTATGATGCATTTCATGATGTGTGTGATTTTCAAGCAAAAGTATTTGATTTCAAGTATGCATAATTAAAGTTTAATGACTTAATGTGGGTTCTTTTATCGATGATCAAATTTGATTTTAATTGCATGTTTTCTCTATAAATCTGCATAATTTTGACTCAGTTGTCTATGGAACCATATCTATCCCTAGTCCATTTTGATGAAGCTATGGATTTATGACTATGAACTAAAGTATGAAAAAATATATTTTAAATGATGATGATAATGCTATTATGACAATAATGGTGCTATGAAAGCTATGATAAAGAAGGTGATGAAAATCCTAATGTTTATGATAATAAATGGGAAAGTCTACCCACACTATGATGAAAGAAAAGTAGATGGACTATCCCTATGTCATGATATTTTCATGAAAGATATGATGACTATTTATGAATTATAAACGATGATTTGAATGAAGTACGAACTGTGTTAAAAACTATATATATGCATGATTTATGTATTCCATAGTGTACAACTTAGCACTGAGAGGGCTTTGGTAGAATCTATAGTCCCATAACTATATGCCACCATAGGAATGATGTTCACATATTTATTCCTTAAAGGTGTGCTTATGGATCCATTAGCTATAATGGACACTCACTGTGCTAGGATATACCCTAAAGGATGGGGTCAAATGGTGGTTCTCACCATGCTAGGATAGAGCCTATATGGTGAGGATCAAGTCTACCTTGGTAAAATAGATTCCTCTTAGCTTGATATTGAGTGAACATCAAGATTTCATGTAATAGTTCGTATGCTCTTATATGTCAGTTATGGTCCTACTCCCATATATGATGTTAAGGTTATGAAAGGATTTTATAATGATTCTTCCTATGTTTTTAAACTTGCATGCTCACACATATTATGTTCTTATCCTATTGACAATGATTATGCCTATTGATATTATTGTGATGTCCTTCAATTCATGATATACCTATATACTTGGTACATTCTACATACTAACAATATACTTCTTTGCTTATATTATCTAATCATATAGGGACGGACGATGAGGTGACTATTCCATTCTATGGCTAGATTTAGATTTAAAGCTTGAAGACTTGTTGGTGAGTTCCCATGCTTTAGGAAAAATCCTTTTATGATGCTTTCCTTTATGTTGAGGCTTTGTCATTTTCTTCCTTTGATGTATATCTTGAGGGTGAGCTAGTGATCTATGTGCTAGAACCTGCCAAGATTTATGATGTAAACTCATGATTTGGACCTAATGGATTAATGTATAATCCCTTATGGGAACTATGACATTCTCACTTTATGTACTTCTGCTTGTCTATTCTCTTACGTATGCTTATTTTACCTTATGAATGCTTATAATATGAATACAAAGCTTGGATGAGATGTCTTCGGGTGTCACATTCATACTGTCATGTCTAGGCCGTAGGTTCGGGTCGTGACATGCGTAGAAATGAAAAGGAAAGTCACCAGTGAGCTTAGCTTACCCTTCTTCAAGCCCCTAGACTCAATATAGCCGTCCAGCCGGTATGTTATATGTTTTTATTGATTTTGATGTTATTCTAAACATGGGTTTCCTTCTGCATGTTATACATGTATTGATTGTAAAACCTATAGGGTCAAATTTCAGTTTCCTAATGAGATGGTTCTTGAATGAAAGGTAGTGATTTAGTGTTTAGGGGTCGATTCATCTCTTGTATCAACGCCCAAAAAATAATTTCTAAAGGGTACATCTATAATATAATCTGGGTTAGGGATATAAACTATGAAACTCCTACTCTTGATTCGATTTCTTTTGTAATTGAGTTACCTGATGTGTTTCCCAATAATTTGCCCGGTATTCTTCCCAAAAGGGAAATTGATATTGTCATAGATCTTCTCCCAAATACTCAATCTATTTTTATCTCTCCATATTATACGCCTATGATTAAACCAAAGAAATTGATAGAGCAATTGAAAGATTTGTTAGATAAGAATTTCATATGGCCAAGCATGTCAACATGGGTGCATGTTAATATATTTACTGAGTATAAGATCTTGCAATATGTGTTTAGCCAAAGAGACTTGAACTTAAGAAAAATGAGGTGGCTTGAGCTCCTACAATATTATGACATAAGTGTTATATCATTCGGGACAAAGCAAACATTGCGACGATGCACTTTGTAGGTTATCTATAGGAAGTGTAGTTCATGTAGAAGATGGTATTCTTATGAATAATAGGATTATATCATCTTTTGTACTGGAGGTAACAACAATTCAATACAAGGGGACAACCTCAGTTGAGTTGAAGAAGTGAGTAGGTCATAAGAGGACTGAAGTTTTCTCCTAAGGGAGAGATGGGGTACTTTATTACCAAGTCCAGTTATATATTTCAAGTGTCGATCGCCTAAAAGAAATGATGTTAAGTGAAACCCCTAGCTCTCGATATTCCATTTATCCTTGATTCATCAAAATATATAGATAGTTTATAGAAGCGCTTTAGTGGAATGTCATGAAGAAGTATATGGTAAATTTTGTGGTGAAATATCTAAATTCCAACAAAAGTTAAACATCAGAATTTGGATATCTTACTCAAAAGATTGATATTCTTACTTGGAAGTTAGAAGATATAGGCTTTTAGTGAGGTGGTTTCAAGTAGGTTGGATGGCATTGATTGATCCTCAGTCGGTGCTTGATGTTATGAAAAAGGTGAGACTTATACAAAGAGATAAGAAGCTTTTCAAAGTCATCAAAAGTTATACTGGGGATGTTGGAAAGAGGGATCTTGAATTTTTGATGGATGACACTGGGTCTATTTAAAAGTCTCACTCATGATCGGGGTAATTCATTTTGGTAAGAAGAGAAAGTTGAGTCCCTAATATGTAGGACCTTACAAAATCCTAAGGCGAGTTGGCAATGTGTCATATGAGTTAGAGTTGCCATTGGAGTTGTCTGTGGTTTATTTGAAGTTTTAAGTGTCGATATTGAAAAAGTTTGTGGGTAATCCAAATTCAATTGTGTCATTGGAGAGGACAAGGCTCCAAGAATGAATCCTATTTGCGTAAATCATTCCTAGGGCTTTTTCTTGCTTATATTATATGGATGTTAGGGTTTCTGTACCGATAGGTGCCTACCTACGTTTTAAAGATTTCTTGTGATTTTGGTGATTGTCTTACTTTGATTATGTGTATGTACTTTAGTTTCATAATTGATTTCTTTTAGTAGTGGATCATTTTGGTATTGATTTCATGTTAGATATAGTGGTAGGATAGTACATTGTAGCTTGTACTTAGCTTGTTAACTCTAGCCAATTTTGTTACCTGGTTTGATGTTGATGCTGAGAGAGGGGTGTGTCGATATGTATGACCTTTGGGGTTCTAGTTGGACTTAGTTGACTTAGAAGTTGTCTTAGTTTCATGTTGTTCCTTTGGATTTGTGGTTTATAATTGGTGACTATAGATAGTTTTGTGTGTTGGGTAGTGTAGACTTTAGTAGATCGTGGTAGTTCTTGTGGATCACTTCCTTCTTCTTACTTTAGTTTTTCCTCAGCTACAATATTGTGACTCGTTCATTTGATCTTATTGCACTCATTTCTTTCAAGTGTCTTGGCAGTTTTTTTAATTAAAAAAACCTAACCCAAGGATCTCAGCCCTTGTAGTGGTCAGGGGTTGAGCCACACACTCCCAAGCCTTATCATCATTATATCTATATCTATATCTATATTACTTTAAAAGCATGAACTTAAAAAATCTTAAAGTTAAATAACAAAAATACCCCTTACTTAATTAACCCACTTAAAAAATATAATTATACATTTACATATAAATAAAACCTTTTGGGAAAAGTTGCTCAGGGAAACGTCGCATCCCTTTAGCATTCAAATCCTGTTTTGACAAAAATTCCTGTGGTGAATTATATGTACTATCTGGAACACTGGCGGTGCCGCCATGATAAATCTAGAAAAAAGATGATGAATTTCTGAAACGACCCCTAAAAGTGCCTAAAAATGTGCCTTGAAATGCCCAAAATTTTAATTTTGATTTATCTCAAAATTCATTTGTTATTTCGAAAATTCGACTTCATATTTGTGATCAAGGGGTCATAGTTAGGTGAAAAAGGGTCTAACCCCCATTTAAAAGTAAAAGATTAGCAATTATAAATTTTTTAAGTGATGATTTCCAGAGAGCAGTCTGCGCCCCTGGTGTGACGCACTAAGGGCGTGCTCATGTGTAATTACTTCTCCGCAATGCGAGAGGTGTTTTTTCGCTGGCAATGTTTTTCCTATGCAGTCCAAAAATTCGATGTGTTAGGCCCAAGTTTTCCCAAACGTGCTTTTATCTATACTTAGCCAAATTTCACCCTTATATCATCCAAAACATTTCTGATTACTCCTGTCACGACCCAACCCAGTGACCGTGATTAGTGCTGATTGGGCACCCAGACAAACACTAAATCGGATTTCCAACTATAATGGCTAGGGAATATACCGAAATTTTGGCAGAGTTTCCTCTGTTTTATTGACTAACCAAACCTGCAAACAGCAACCCCAGCATATAGCAAATATCTAAACACATATATATGCGGGCCGACAAGGTCACCGCTGCGGTAGAACCACCCAACAAATGTATCATACATACATAATCATACCACATGCAATATCTCACACCCACATATATCCACAGACCTTTATATATACGAACTGAATCATAGGACGGGACAGAGCCCCGTCATACCCTCGAATATACATAAATGCAAAATACAGAAAATAAGTGTACATGTATATACCAAAAAATCTGCTCCTGAGCCAAAGGTAGCACTTCAACGGTAGACAGAGATCCTAAGAAGGTGGATCCCTAACCGGTACATCAGTACCTGCGGGCATGAAACGCAGCCCCAGAAGGAAGGGGGTCAGTACGGAATACGTACCGAGTATATAAAGTGAAAAGTAGGAAATATAAATGAGAGTAATAATCCCAACAAAAATATATGAGTCAAACCTGCATGCAATCGTTAAAATAATTCATTATCTAAATATCAATGTAATGTATATCGTACGAGAACGATGGCGACCTCCAAAATCGCGCCATACCATAGCATAACACAAGAAATTTCAAATCCCCGAAATCTCCAACACAAGTCCCAACTGTAGCATAAGTGAGCCGAGACGAACAACGGCCAAGCACTCACGTTATAGGATAGGTGAGCCAAGGCGAACAATGGATAAAGCGCTCACATTTCATAATGTGTAGAGGTCATCATGCCCGATAGGTGAGCCGAGGCGAACAGCGGCCAAGCACTCACGTGAGCCGGGGCGAAAGGTTTGATGGCTATGAAAATTTGGATCTAGTAAGGGGCTTGAAAGGTATGTTAATTTCTAGCTTCATTTATATAAATTAAAACTTGTGAGTGTGTTAGGGGTGTGCTAAATTGAAGGTAAAACATGAAAAGAGGGTTGATTATTAGTTTGAATTGTGAATTTGGAGTTTGGGGTTTGAAATGGGGACAAGCTTGCATATGAAAATATATTAATTTATAGTCATGTGTTTATGTTTATTTGACATGAAAATACTCCTTGTGGGGTGAAAGGAGTATTGGGTAACTATGTGAATGTATATATGAGAGTTAGCTTGAATTAGAGCCCCACTGGAAGTGTAATATTATGTTTTAACATTGGAGATTTGCGTTGGGTGTTGGAGTGGTGTATTATAGTTCTTGGAATATATAAGAAGGCTTGAATATGGTAGATGTGTACCTATATGTATGCTGCCCTGTTTCATCAAGTTGTGCCATAATAGCGTTTTGTGGTGTTTTTGATGTTGTGATGGTATTGGAGAGGGTTTATTGATGTTGTAGGTTGTTGTTGTTGTTGTTGATTGTTTATTTGAGCCGAGTTGAATTCTCGGGGTGGCGTATTTTAAGGGGAGATGCTGTTGAAATTTTTATAAAATTTGGAACGAAAAGTTAGGATTTTAGACCTGATATGGTTGTTATTTGTTGGCGTTATTGTAATTTGTGTAGACATTGGACATCCAGAAGCATAAATTGGATTGGTATTGCATTGGAATTAGTTAGAAAAAGAAATTGAGGTATGTAAAGATTCCTATCTCTTGGCATAAACTAGTTAAGCCTAGTCAATGTCATGTGTTTGAAAATTCCTTCTCGTTCATAATTTGGGTCTAAATATATCCTATGTTCACTCCTTGGTATTGTTTTTATAAAAATGTAATTATATTTTGACTCTTGGGTATGTAGTGCCTGCAAATTGTTAAGGTGTGAAATGGTGAAAGAATGTATTTTATTGGAGGGCGCAAATACCCGTAACTTTCGACGAAAAGTCTAAAAGAGATCTATGTTCATTCCTTGCCACTCTTATGCTAAGTTAACTCCATCCTCAACTTTTGAGTCTTCAGAATCCATGAATGGTGTTCGTTTGACCGAGATTTAAATAGTTTGGAAAACTATAGTTTCAAATTGTTCCGAAATTACTAGCGCGTATAACTTTCAATAGAAATTTTAAATCACTTAAAAAAAGAAAAATTATTTTGAAGCCTATTCTAGTAATGTGCATGATGGGGATTAAGTAAATTCCTTTGAAATCACCTTTATGTGTGAATTTGAGCAATTTTGACAAAATTCATAAATAAATAATTTCTTGATTTCAAAAATGAATATTTTGCATATCACTAAGCTTATGGAACTAGTTTTTATGCATGTGATTCTCACGACTCTACTTGTGCCATTATGGTCTCGTTCACCGGTTCCCGGGCTGGTTATTATCGTGCGTATGTATAACTATATGTAAATATGTATATATATTCCGAAGTAGGTTGGATACGGCGGGTCAGTTTGCCCATGGGCCAGCTTTGCTTAGTTTGGAGACATAAGGACCTGGGCTTGGGATATGTTGGCATCATGACGTGTGGGTGCTGGGCCTCGT
>JAABOM020057518.1:0-15034 GCA_011800125.2 Solanum clarkiae | reverse complement strand
CGGAATAACTTGAACCCCTTACCTAGAATTTTTGGTTCGCAGACTATTTCTGTAAATAAATAATTGGTTTCCTAATTCTCCTTAAAATTAGGTGGCAACTCCTAAATTCAAAATTATTTTTCTCAAAATCAAATTATTTTTCTATTATTAAAATCCCCTTTATTTTATTATTTTTCATCGAGTTACCGCGACGTTGCGCCTTCGGGATGTCAACACTGACTACAAATGCAACCTTTCTTGAGATGAAGAGTGAAAGTTTAAAAGTGGGTTAAGGAATTAGAACTTTGTTGAGAGACTTGAGACTCGAAGAATTATTTGGTCGTATTTCTAATAGTAACTGGGATTTGTGCTTAGGTGGTTCTAAACGAATTTAAAAAGGAGTGGGCTAGAATTTATCCAAATAAAACAGCATAATCACACAAACAGATATAGTAAATAGCACTGAAACAGTTATTGCGCGTCCTAAACAGGTATGTGACCCTTTTGAGCCAAGGTTTAGCCTATCGATTTAAAGGATGCATCATGTTGTTTTAGATATTTCATTGTTCCCCAAAAGTGAATTCTACAAATAGATAAATTTTATTACAGGTATGTGACCCTTTTGAGCCAAGGGTTAGCCTATCGATTTAAAGGATGCATCATGTTGTTTTAGATATTTCATTGTTCCCCAAAAGTGAATTCCACAAATAGATAAATTTTATTACAAAGCATCATAATAGGGGATACATTTTTAGGGAAAGGGGTAAAAATGCGAATACAAAGAAAAAAGCTCCCACGCAGGGGATAAACTAACTAGAAGAAGATCCTACTTCACTCCTAGCTTTCTCCACCTCTTCTCGGATATGGCATCGACGCAGCATTAAGAACCGCTCAGCTAGTAAGGCATGCCCTGATGTCGGCGTTTGCTGAAGAGTGGTGATTTTCCTTTCCAAGTTTTGATCCAACTGGACCAAATAGGTTCTTGCATAAACTAGTTCCTGTGTACTGGAGGTTAAAGCTCTATGAAGCTCTTGGTCTCTTTGCAGATACTCTTGTTCTCTTTGCTAAAATTCTTGTTCCCTATCATCCCATTGTTGTTGGAAAAGACTATTCTAAACCTGGATTCTCGCTTCTACATCTTCCAATCTTGGATCGCAATGGTGCCCATGGATGAGTTCATTTTTTAAGTTCGACCCTAACCATTCTTTGTACCCTTACTCATAGCCCGCATCATACCAGTCTTTGGTGACACTTTCTTTTTTCGAGTAGACACACGTGGACCATTCCATGAGGATGTCATTTTCATAGGGCACCTTTTCAAGATTCACGTAATCGATAACAAATTACCTGGTGTCCCATGTCTTAGGATCCACTTGCTTTCTCCCAAATTGTCTCATTACTCTATTTAGAAAGTAGGGTCTCATGCCGCGAATACCCATAAGGACTAGAAAAGGAAACTGTCTCCCTTGTATTGATACCCTTTCGGACATGAAGTCATCGAACATCCATGAGATATTATCCTCCCTCAAATCATAGAGGGCTTGGACCTACTCTTCTTTCGATCTCTTCATTTTGAAGTTCTGAATAGTCAATAGGAGTTCATAGTGAGCGAAGACATTTCTCCCATTTTGCAAACTTCAATCTTGTTTTCGTTTTCCAACCTTTGTAGACAAGTACAGAGACATCCACCATTGAAGTAGCAAGTTTCATCCTTGAAAGAATCTGAACCCTTTCTTGCATAACCCAAGAGATTGATAAATGTCGGCTACGATGACTGGTGCTAAATTACAATACTTTTTTTGGCTGTCTTTACCAAGGCCATAGAAAATGGAATGGTTGACCATGACGACTCTGGAATCTATTATGTTTGTCTAATCCTGGTGGAGTACCAGGGTCCCCAAGAGGCATATTGTAAAAGCTAAGGCTTGAGTGTTGATCCAACTGGCGTAATCATGAAATTCGTTGAGGAATCTCCCGAAATAGCTTCTATGCCCCAATGTTCAAAGAACTTCAAGAACGGGATTTTCGGGTATCTAGCCAATCAGCTTGTACCACAAAAAACATGTCTTTCATCTTGTTGCTGGTTGGTCTACTCGGTACCAAAATGTTATGGTCGGGGTATTCCTTCCTTTTTTTAATACAACCCCTTAGACTCTAAACAATCCCGAATCTCTTTGATCGTTGGTGTCAATTCAACATCCCCAAATCGGAATACCATATGCTCATCATCCCTAAATCGGGTAATGACCTTGATAAATGTGGGGTGTGCCGAGAGGTCCATTAGTGAAGGTAAATGCCCTAGGTGCATGGTGATTTTACTTTGCACATGTTCACTAAGATTGTTCCACCAGATGCGGAGAAGATCCGGAGTCTTAATAACCATATCGAACTCTGGGAATTGATTAGGTATCTATAAGAAACAAATGTATTAGAAAACCCCCCAAGCCCGTGAACAATGATTTATTTAAATGACAGATACATCCTTCAAATTAAACAAGCAAAACGATCGTCAATTTGGGCCGGGCTCAATATCTCTTGGGTATTGGGTCAACCTAGGTCAATGCACTTACCCGGGTTTTGGCTTAACTCTAACCTAGGTATCTAAGAGTGGACTTATTTTGACTGTGGAAAGGTGGCCCAGGTGGACAACCTGGGTTGGGGAAGATAACGATTGGCAACCCCGAAGGATCAACTCATTTCGTCAGGGTACCCTGATGGAAAATTTGGATTAAACAGCTGCGATCCATATAACCGTCATTTAGTGAAAAATAAAAAGTTATCTAGCGGCAGAAGATGTTATGCATGATATGACAGTTATAATAATCGAATTTAAACAAATAAAGCACAAATAGAAAAATAAAGGCAATTACTAATTATTACAATCCGAATGAATAGGTATTCAAAAATCTAATCTAGGGGTTAGAACCTAATTTGATTGCCCAGCAGAATCGTCATTTCTGTTAATTTTGAAAAACAAACTTTGATTTCGAAAATATGATTTATTACTCAATTAGTTTAAGTATACATCAAACTCCAAAAATTAAACGGAGTGGCACTTAGTTTTTTAAGAAAAATTAAGAAAACTAATTTAAATTTTAAAACCCAACAAAAAAAGCCTTAAAATTTTTCAAGAGCCGCGTAAGGGTTCAATTTTCATTTTTGAGAAGAAATTAATCACTGAAAAATAGCCGTTAAGTTGTGGTTGACCAATTAGGAAGTTTGACTAACTTTGAAAATTTGACTAAATTTGAAAGATTGACTAACTTTGAAAAAAGTTGAATAAATTTGCAAGAATCGACTAAGTTTGAAAAATTGACTAAGTTTGCAAAAATTGACTGAGTTTGAAAAAATTGACTAAGTTTGCAAAAAGTTGACGAAGTTTGAACAAATTAACTAACACTTGAACTATTTTGCAAGAGTTTTACCAAAATAAATTGTAGAAATAGTTCTAACACTAAGAAAATCATTAAAATGGAAATTTACATAAATGAATACATGTTGGGGAAATAATTAAATTAATAACAAGAAATTAATACAAATAAATAATGTTAGAGTTAGTGTCAAAGAACAAATATCACAAATAATATAATAAATACAAATAAAAAGAGAGAATTAAAATAAAGATTGGGATTGGCAGGCCCAATCTTCCACTTGCCCTAAAGAACAAATATCACAAATAATATAATAAATACAAATAAAAAGAGAGAATTAAAATAAAGATTGGGGTTGGCAGGCCCAATCTTCCACTTGCCCTAATTTCTACACTTTAGGCCTGCCAGGCCCATTAAGAAATCTGTCCAGCTGCTGCTGCCTGCTAAAAAGGGGCTTTTGCCCTATTTCCCTATTGTATGCACTTAGTGTATATTGAGTGTATATCAACGTATACACACTAATTTTTTGGCTTCCAAGGTGCAGATCAGTCTCCTTTTTCTCCTGTATGATGGAGCTGACTCGGAGAGGGACGTTGGGCCTCCATGGCCCATCGAAAAATGCAAAACATAATAGAGGAATCCCGATGGACTCACAAGCGGGGATTTCATACAAGAAGGAAAAAGAACAAATCAGTATAGGAATAAAGTGACTAGTTGAAGCATGTTTTTGATAAGAATGAGCCACTGCTAAATGCAAAATCATCTAAAGATTGAGAAGGAAAAAAACATGAGGACATATATTCAAACAAATGAGAATTACAAGGAAGATTGAAGCTACTGAAACCGAAGCAGACCCATACATGATAAAGACATCCACTACTGCATATTTCTAGCAATGTCAACTATATGTCATGGTGGAGACTTAGGAAGAATGCTCATCATCGCATATAGATATATAACATAATACTTTAACAGGGGTATAAAGACATTCCAACAGGTTCCAGTTAACAAGAATAAGGGGGTAATGTGGGCTGAAAAACAGTATTCTATCTTAGACGAAAACAACATATCGATTGGCAAGTCTTTGATCAGACAAGATAAAGTAGATATGCTTTGAACTTCGAACAATAGTATCCATTCCAGATTTCTATTATATGATGCTAAACTTAACACCTTAACAAGTGAACAAATAAATTGAATGAAGCCAAAACAACTATGCAAGTGAATAGGACAACAACATTACAACAAAGTAATGGAAAGAAAAACTGATCGAGATTTTGAGTGTTTGATGAAGCTTCATCAGCAAACAGAAAAGAGAACTTAGTCATGTGATTTCAAAAAAAAAAAAAAAAAAAAACAATAGAATCCAAACAACACCTTGTATTATGATATCAAATAGTTTTTATCCCTTTTAAATGCTGGAAAGAAGACTGGCCTCTCAAGATAGAGGCATCAGTACACACTAAAGCAAAGATGTTGCACAATTTGTTAGGCAAGTCATACACTTATTCAAGCTTGAAATTTGATGCAAACAAACATGAGAAAAGGAAGGTTGAACATGAGAAGCAAATGAGATGACTTATCTTAATCGAGTTCTTGAAGCATATACCAACACAAGAATGATAGTAGCATAAAGAAAACCTAACCAGTTCTAAGAACAACTGGGTAGAAGGCAAAATGACTATATTTTTTAGGATAAACAGTCACATCAAAACCAAGATATTCCCAGGTTACCAGTTTAGAACAATAAAGAGAAGCAAATATAAACTAAGCCCGACAATCAGACCAACAGAACCAGCAAATGAAGAAACAAGTTTGTGCAATATATGAGACTAACGGATGCAGCAGGAAATTCAAGAATAAATGAGGAGGAATGAAGCCATTGACGACTCATTTCAGAACCAGAATCAAAGAGCATAACAAGGGGGACTAGAATACTTAAATTCAAGACCAGATTTCCTAACATCATCACAGTAGCATCACAGCAACTCAAGGAACCAGAACTATCTTCAAAAACTAAATTGTAATAGGATTTAAACATTATAGCATGTTTTTGAAATGCAAGATCATTTCAATATTAGCCTCGACTCTTAACAACTTAACAGTGAACAAAAATGATAACGGACACCCTCAACTAGTATAAGTATTAGGCTCATACACGACCGAGAACTAGAAACAGAACAGGAAGCATTAGTATGCCAAACAAACACAAAATCAAGTCCAAAACAGTATGGGAGTACCAGAACTCCAAAACCCATCGAAAATCCACCCATACACGAAGACAAACCAACACAATCAAATAAACAAGTTGATTTAAAAGAAATTACCTTCTTGAGAGCAGGAACTGGAATGTGAACTAGAACGAGGACTCTTCCACCAACGAAAATCGGCTTTGTTCCTGAACTCTGAGAACCAGACCATTTAGCTTCAATGTCTGCTGATGAAAACTCAAAAAGGCGTGTATAGAAGAATTTGTAATAGAGTTTTTTTCGATTCCAAAATGGCTCTCCCAGAACAGTGTGGAAAGGGTCGAATATATAGAGGATTTTTAGGGCAACAATGGGAGGGAAAATGCATTGTAAATTGGGAAATTGGGGGCGTAATTAGGGTTTTTCGAATTCAAAATTGAATTTCCAATCCCTTGGAAATCATCCACGAGTCCATATCATAGCCATCGATTTGAATCAACAGCTGTGAGACACACCACATTTTTTATTCCCCCAAACGGATGAGCTACGAACGGATAAGGGGAAATGGGAGAGGGACACATACGTACAGAGGAGAAGTGAGCGTTGGATTTGGCATTTCTGGGTTTGTGCTAGCTGTTCTTCACGTCTGGGTTGAGGGTGAAAGAGGCGAGTGTGGAGCGTGAAGGGAAAGAAAAAGGGAATTGGGGCATGTGGAACGTATGAATATATATGTATGTATATGTATAATAAGCTAAAAAGGGGAAAGGAGTTCGGCCGGGTTTTGAATTGATTTTGGGCCAAGATTTTGGTCCAAAATTAATTAAAATGGGTCCAAAGAAGGTTTGAAAATGGGTTCAAGGGATAGGGGTATTTGATTTAAAAATTAACCAATTTGATTGTGATTTCCACCAATTAAATGTAGTCAAATTGAATTTGATTGACTAATTTGACTATAGGACGAATTAATACAAATTAATTAAAGAGTTTTTAATATTATCGATCTGAAATAATTAAATTAGTTACAAAATAATAATTTCTAAAATAAAAGATGAAATTTATTTGAGAAAGTATTTTTTGTATTTTGAAAGCCAATTATTTCAAATTATCCAAATCAAAACCTCAATAGTTAATTCATATTGTGGAGGGTAAAAATTAGGTGTCAACACACCCTATAGAGCATTTAGGGCTTAGAATTTCCATTACATCAACAACATACAAAGGGCATAGAAGGGAGAAGGGAAAAGAGACTAATGGAAGTCTTTGATAATTACATAAACATAATATGAGTCAAGCTCGATACATAAACATCCATATCCAACATCACATCTAATACGAGTGGAACGGGGGCTAGGACATTTCCCTGGCTCACCCTCAAAATATAGAATCCAAAATGTCTAGTCTTAACAAAGCATGAAAGTAAGTGGTTATAGTCCCCGAAGTGGAGGACTCATCAATAGTAGCCTTCAAAGAATCCAACTAGCCACTTGGAGGAAGATGATGAATAGGAGCCCCGGTCCTCACATGGTCAGATCATGTAAGAACAAAATATGCGTTAGTACTTGAAATGTACTAAGTATGAGGGTTTTAATGCAACAAGGTACATAAGCCATAATAGTCAAGATGCATAATAATGATCAATAAACATGAGATCAATATGACATGTACGATCAATGCTTAAATTAAAACATGCATGGAGATAGTCACATTTGCATAACATATCATACATATGTCGGAGGTGACCTTAACAAACATATAAGACCAAGCGAGCTACTACTTAGAATCCTGACATTCACTCCATACCGAATAAAGGAGTGGTCAACTTGCAAGGTAAACCAAGCATGACAACACAAAGTGGGGAACTTGTCCTAGTTGGATCCACTAGTAAACCCCAGTTAGGAAAATAATATAAATTTATGGTGGTACATAGTTAAGAGACAAAGACTTTATATAAGGATCCCTTGAGTCGAACCCCCACCTTAAGCCTCTTTTGGTACTAGGTCTAGTCTCACGGAATACTTGAAATAATCATAAATTAAATCATAACTTTAATGATTTGTAAAAACATGATAACATGGCATGAGTACCTCATTCATATACTTGACCCCTACACGTGGGCATATACTTTGTATTAGAGGGTAAAAACATTTCATAAACTTGTCCACTTCTTGTGGGAATCACATTGCACATGAGAGTAGAGTTGGTAACATGCTTGACCCCTTCTAGTGAGTTTTAGTTAGTACATGAGGGTAAAATAGTTATCATTCTGGATACCTTCATGTAGGCATTATTCACTCACAAGAGGGTAGAATATAGAAAAAGGGCTCAATATTTTATTTACAAATCATAGGAACTTTCCATGAGTTTAATACATTCTTAGAAGCCCATAATTTATCATATCATGCTTGTCTTGTAATTCATGCAATAATCATTCATCCATATAGAAATCTTGTCAAATTTAGTCAAACATGGTGGATACATGTACGTAGGCTTAACATCATGTAATTCAAGAGTATAAGACAAGAGAGGAGTAAAATTAATTCATTTTGAAGTCATTCAAATCAACCCACCAACACTATAGTAAAATCTACATTTTGGATATAATGATTTCCGACTAGAACCATAAGTTCTTTCATAGCTTTTCATAGCATTACAGAGCACATAATTTAATATCCTAAAATCCGTCACGTGGTCAAACACAATTATATTTTGGCATAATGAAATTATTACTTGAAGAACTTAAATAGGGATCTTGTGTACAATGCATAAAAATATCATATGAAAGAGTTCATAAAATACCAATAAAAATCCATAGTTTTCATGTAGTTGGAAAAGAAAAATGGTTGGGCTTTTGGAAAAAAAAGGTCCCTACAATCAAAACCACATACCTTGATTTGATTATGGTGGAGGAAACGTGATTTGGGGATGGGAGATTCGAAACCCTAGCTTGCACCCTTTACTCGGATGCCTTGAAGAGCTTGAAGAGTTTTTGAGACTTTGGATTTTTGAGAAATGAGTTGAAGTGAGGGTGTATAAGCCTGGAAAGGGGTCATTTTACACCTTAAACTACATAGCTTGATTCAGGAAAATAGAAAAGGTCAATTTTCCATTTTAAAATCTATCTCGATAGATCTGTGAGATCCTGTTTATAGACCGTAGAACATTCTATGGGTCGTACATAAGGGTTTTTACTGATGGCCTTTTTACATCTTCTAGAGACCCCCTTCTCTGAATTGCATTCTACAGTGCAATCTACGACTCGTAGAAGGTTTTACGGGTCATCTGAAAAGTCATAGATTGAACTCCTGAAGGATCCCAATTTTCATCAAGTTTGCCAAGGTTGTATGAACCCACATATGGGCCATACTTCATCTTACGATCCGTAGGTCCATTCCTAAAAGCTGATAGTTTAAATTTTCCAAAGCGTACTTGCTTGCACCTTTTCATACTCCCCATAGGCGGGGTCTTAACATCATAAATCTCATTGTTTATCATCACATTACATTATTGAGATCGAAATACATATAAATACATCATAAGAACATCATTAAAAATATTTTAATGGAATTTAAGATTTTTAAGAACTTAAACCATTAGTAAAAAGATTTAATGGGGAACTTTGTGGGTATAAGGTATCCACAAATTAAACTCACATACCATAAAATGACCTTAAGGAAAGACTTAAAGAAGTTGAAGAAGAAAACCCTTGGAAGCAAACCCTAACCTTGTCCTAGCCTTGAGAGTGTTCTTTCCTTAGAGAAAATTTAAGAGAGTTTGAGAGTGCAGTGAATGGGAGGGTTTGGAAGGGTTTAGGGTCTGATATGGGAGGAAAAAAAGTCCTAGAATGATACAATTTTAAGTCTTGGGTATGGGGAATAGACAAAGATTCAGTCTGTTAAAACTAATGTAACATGATTCACGACCATGATTATGTTCCGTAAACCAAACCACAAATCATACCAAGGCTTCGTCCTGTTCTCCTTTTCCAATCATTTGAAACTTGGTCTTCTAAAGTCCTACATGCGAGACCCATCTACTACTCGTAGTTTCATATACAAGTCGTAGACTCATCTGTAGAGTGACTCAACACAAGAAAATTTTTGAATCTAAGTACCCTTTCTATGAGACCAACCTATGCTCAGTAAATCAAAGTACGATTCACCCTGTTGTTCGTGGTTTCAACTTTAAAAAGCATGATTCCCATTAACTCATGAAATTAATCCATGAAACCCTTCTATGGTCCATAAGACCCCTTCAACACTTAGCTAGATTTTTAATCCTGTATGCTCCACTCTACGAGCTTGGTTTGTGACTCGTGAAGTAAGCCATAAACCATACACTGGGCCCATACATTGCCTCTGCAACTTTTCGAATTTCACTTTTTCTACACTTTCTAACCTTCTAACATGTGGGTCCTTACAGTAATGAAGTGCAAATGTACAACATAATGTCAAGTAATCATGATGCATGTATCTTCTATGATACATATCTGCTGATATAACCTAACCAAAATCCACGGGGTCAATACATGGACCTTGTATCAATCATCATCATTGGAAGAGAACTTGACCGCCCAAAAGACCTTAGCAATACTCACAGTTGTTTAAAGAGATCCCAGTCATAATCACACTCATCATAACAAACCTCAACCATAATCGCACTCGCTAAAAGTGACCTTCACGATAATCACACTCACCGAAAGAGACCTTGACAATCATCATCAGCCGGTAAAAACCTTAGCTCCTATTGTAAATCTCATACTCAATCTAGCTGGAATTATTTTTCATCAACTTTCTATAAATAGTGAGACTTAGTCAATATGTTATTTTAGCACATTAATCATTTTTAAATAAACATAAAAGTATGCAAAGACTCTGCACAATTCATATATTCAATAATCAAGCAATCAATCTTATCATTCTTTCAATAATAGAATCATCATCATGTGAATCATTTGATAATAATAACATCACATCATTTCTCAAGTACTCAATAATCACTTTATCATATTGCTAAAACTACTTATGAATGAGTCAATTTTTTCACAAGTATTATTTCAAAAATTTCATCACAATATCAACATTATAATACTTTTATCAGTATCACATATATCATGCCTCAATAATCATTTCAATCATTAGCATTTATAATTACTCAACGCTTGAGTCATATTAGCAATCCATAAGTTTCATCACAGGGATCACATAATAGATTAATTATCTCAATATAGGGATTGATATCATCAGACAACATTTCATAATTTTCAAAATAACATCATCAATCATATATTAAATCATGAATTAAGCTATCATAATATATCATATGACCATTTTATTACCTTATCACATATATTAAGTTATTTCATAAGTAATCTCCCATTTCGAATCCCTGTTACTCCTCAATACTTAAAAGAAAAATACAAAGTTCATATAAACTTAACAAGGTTTGGAAATCTACTTGCCTTGATAATGTCAAGAAATTAATCTAACACCTAAACCTTCCCCGTTCAATTCAAACTCAAAATAGCATAATTTATTCAAATAATGATCATAATTAAATTTCAATTTAGTGATTCTAAATTATAAAATTTGGGGGGAAAAGGAAAAAAAATGGTTCAAAAATTTAATACAAAAAAATTAGGATGAAATTTAAATTTTTTTTAGATGAAAATATCTCTTATGTCATTAGGAATCCATTAGAGAACTATTTCAAAAAAGATTTAAAATAAACTCATAATTACT
The DNA here is from genome assembly GCA_011800125.2 of Solanum clarkiae. NCBI lineage: Eukaryota > Viridiplantae > Streptophyta > Magnoliopsida > Solanales > Solanaceae > Solanum > Solanum clarkiae. The sequence continues at coordinate 3,757 of JAABOM020057518.1, read as the reverse complement.
ATGTTCATAAAACTTACATTCATGAATTCCAATTCAACATCCTCATTTTAAAATAAACTCATAATTACTATGTTCATAAAACTTACGTTCATGAATTCCAATTCAACATCCTCATTTTAATGTAAAAAGTAAAACATAATCAATTGTTAATGAAAATTTTAGCTCAAAATAACTTACTCAACAAATTCTACTTGAAAATCACCTACCATGATTTCCCCAAGATAAAAATAAAAATGAGAAATAATTTTTGAGAACAATCCCATAATTCAGGCCTTAGATGTTGCAAAAGAGACACAGGGGTCACTTAAGTGACATCCCTTAATAAAGTGGCTTTACTTTTTCGAAGGGCTAACTGCTTTTGCAACCACTACTTAGGAGAATAAGTCTTTGCTTAAGCAGTGCCTGACACTAGAAACCAGCAAGAAATATTCAGCCAGTATGAAAATCATGGAATCCACTCAGAAACCAACAAGCAAAATTCAACTAACATGAAAATCATGGAATCAACTCTCAAGATTTGTTCAGAACCCGATGAACACAAATAAAATATGTATTCCTACTAAAATTTTATCTTTTAGACTCAACAAAAATATTCAAAATTGAATCTAAGGTCTTCTTAACCCGAAATCTGATTCATCACAGTTAGGATATCTTACGCACTAGAAATACAAAAAATACTATTTTATTACTTAACAACAATTATATCGAAGCTAATTGTAGTACTAAAATAACCTCTCAAAATCAATTGAACCATCATAAATCTAAACTGAGCACTTGAACTCAAAATATAACCGAAAGTCAGATCTTAGTCAAATTAATCTCCATTTTCAACTTCGGGCCTCAAATTCACATATCAACTCAAAATTTGATTCCAACAACTCTCGTCGACTAATTTACACGTACAAAAACTAATGAAACTAACAAAATTTAATTTCGAGACTCAAATTTTAAATGACTTCAAAATTTAAAATTTAGCAATTTAAGTATTTAGAAATTAACTGTTAAGCAAAAACTAAATTTTCAACAAAATTTTAGAAAATCAACTTGCAAAACTAATCAAATTCAACTCAGGCAACTATCATGAGGGGTAAAATAGAATTATTTTTAAAATACCAAAAATGACCGTGAGGATCATTACATGATATTCCACCTCAACGTACCTCAATATTCGTAAAAAGATATTGTGGTCATTATCGCACAATTTACTCAACTAAAGAGTCAAGATCGAACCATATAATGGTTGTTCAAGCATAGAAGTATCATATTGAACTAAGAGATTGTAGGATTAACAATAGTATTTGCAACTAAATTGACTAATAATAGAATGCTAATATTGGATTTAAACAACTAATCAGAGATATGTCATGCGTGTGCATTATGGGACTATAGATAAACGAATGGGTCTCACTATTTGGATGAATGTGTCAACTTGATGTGAGTAAGATAGTATTGCTTGTAGCCACTACTTGGATCAGACAATAATGGTGTATCGTATGAACTAATCACAACTTCATATGCAAAATCACTACAGGGACATGCCTAACCAAGAAATTTATGAGCAAACCTTCAATTACTTTAGCCATTGAACCTAAAATCAGGCGTTTAACCAAAACCCCGAAAGATTTTAAGCTATCATACTCTTTGCACACTCTAATCACCCATAACTAACAAAACAATCAAAGATCCAAATATAATCAAGAGTTTGCAACCTTAGGATGTGTAGTTAAACATGCCAAGATGTATGAACTCACTCAAATTAATAACAATACACTCAAGACATATGAGACCCAATATAGAAATTAAGTACCTATGCACTTACACACCCCCAACATTGGGGTTTTAGCTAGACATTACAGAAAATAAGAAATTGATACTAACGTTTGATTCCATGTTCATGCATAAAGAAAAATTATAAGAATTAGATGAAAATCCCTTCTTCTACTTCTCAAATCTCTCTCTTGCCCAATCTTCATTTTTCAAACATTTCTCCCTCAAAAAAGTGTACTTTACCAAAAAAGTTCTTTGTACTCTCTAAGGAAGGTTCTCTCAAGTATTCTTCAAAGGGTACCAATTAGTCCTTGTCAAATTTAATTTATACATCATGCAAAATTGACTCATTTTGTGCACATTTTACTAAAGAGTGGTCAAAGTCGGCCATCGCCAAACACTTTGGTGATATGCTGAATGTATACTTGACCACTTTTTTAATCAGCTGATGAAGGCCTTAGTCTTTGAAACTTTAGATAATGCCACTATGGATCGCCGATCCTATTCGACGATCTACTAAACATTTATCAGCATTGCATTTTTGCTACTAACTTGGGATTCTAGACTCTACAATATTAGGAGGTCGGTGCCGCCATTTGGTGATCTACCGAATGTGTTGGTGAAACCACTTTTGATTGCTATTTAGGCATTTTATTCCTTTGTCCTATTTTGATTAGTCTTGCCCTTTCATGCACTTTTATCCTCAACCCTGGCATAAAATACAGAGATTAATGAATCTATGAGGAACAATAGTACATTGAGCATAACATTTTCTTCCCTTTCAAGCTTAATTAAGTAAAAAATATGGAGTCATTAACACCCCAACTTGAACTTTTGCTTGCCCTCAAGAAAATCAACTATCAATCATTTCAAAGCTCAATAGTTGCAAATAAGTCCATAAGGAGCAACACGTATGCTCCCCCATTGTCATTGTTCTTCAAAGCTTATACAAAAAACTTACATGATTTTGAAGCCTCAAGAGATGACTAAAGAGTGTTCAAAACAAAGTTTATGCTCACAATTGCCAATGTGATTACTAATCACTACCCAGAAACATCAACATTTTCCTTCACAACGAAGAAGAGCTTTATGCACACATAAATTGGACATTAATTTCAAGGATCTAATCAACACTCATGTTCACAAGTGAGAAATGGGATGCAAGTTTCTACCCATAGGCTTGCCCATATTCTACATCGGTGTTTTCTCGATTCATCTATACTAGGATCACCAAGGACTTTGTTAAGGTTGTAATGTAGGCTAAGGATGGGTAGGATAGCATTTAGGTAATAATGGTTCATCCCTCCTTGAACCCTACAAACATTCTTTTCCTATTATGATTCCTTTGATCATCATTCTTTCCTTTTCTAAATGACATACTTTTTGCTTAGGGTCTCATTCCAGGTGTTCCCTACACAATGATACTTCAAAAATTTGCAGGTCCTATTTTTCAAGAAATTCTTTCTTTTATCATTTTTCAAGCATTTTCATCTTTTTATTTCATCATGCAAGGGATCTTTCATTTCTTTGTTGTTTCTTTTCCCCAATTTTCAAATGGGAGACACCCCTCTTTTACCAACCCCACCAATTTTGGCCTTTGGCCACTACTTTCACTAATTTAATCTCAAGGAGGGAATGGTGAAAAATAAGGAGGGATTGTCTTTTCAATCAAAGGTCAAGGATGACAAGGTTACTAAAGAAAGGTGAAAGACTCAAAAAGGGCTCACTAGGGATACAATCAATGTCAATGGAGGCTTATTTTGTCAATGTGGACTCAAAAGAAACCAAAGAATGACTAAGGTCATATTCCTAATGCGGATTTATTCAAGATACACCTCAAAACAAATTTGGCAAGTTCTAGCTATCACAAAAATGCCTTTCAATAATTATCTCACTCTATATCGGATGGAGCTAAAGATTCACTATTTTTTGGCTTTGGGGTGTGATGGAATAAAGCAAAATGACTCTTTAAACTGTCTGCGCTTCTTTC